>LPNX010445381.1:51294-75074 GCA_001517045.1 Pseudotsuga menziesii
CCTTGAAGGTAGGAACCCACTTTACTCTTGGTAAAGTCTCGATCCATTAGGAAGTTGTCCATCATGTTGTACCATGTCAAACTTAGATATCTTCTGTAGTCACTCCCTCTGAAGTGGAGTATCGTCTTCCTTCTTCATTCTGTATAGGTGGTTCTATGATTGATATATACTTTTCAATAGAGTATGTCATGTCATAGTCTATTCTTTCTAAGGAAAATCAC
Source organism: Pseudotsuga menziesii (assembly GCA_001517045.1). NCBI lineage: Eukaryota > Viridiplantae > Streptophyta > Pinopsida > Pinales > Pinaceae > Pseudotsuga > Pseudotsuga menziesii. The sequence goes on from LPNX010445381.1 coordinate 51,516, forward strand.
GAACCTTGCTTTGTACACTTGTTCTTGTAGATCCATATGGAATATACTACGTACTTCCCTTTATGTCTCGAAATCATATCGTATACATCATTCCTCGTGATCAACTGTTATTATTTGATCATAGATTCTTTCATAGAATTCTTTTCTTCATCTTGAGTTATCTTTCATACCCATGGTGGTCTTCATCCTTCGAGGTGGATCTACCACTCTCTGAAGCTCTTTCTTCTGTCATGATGTCTCTAACCCTGAGAGCTTCAGATTCATGTTTATTGGAGTGAATCTTGAATTGTCATCACTTCTTCTTCAGAACAAGTCTCATCCTTCTTTTCTTGTAGGAGGTTGTACAGGACCTTTCCTACAATTCAAATGAACCAGTTGCATGGTTAGAACTATTTCATAAAATATATGCACAACGATAAATTCTTATGCATCATGCAATTGTTTAGCTAATACAACATTCATCCATATCTCACGAAAACTTTTCTAGATGCCTTCCATCTCTATCAAGACAACATTGAGATTGTGCACTAATCCAATATGTCAGCAAAGAGATTTCATTCTAGATAAGTAGCAATGGAGAGTTGTATAGCACCATGAGCTACTTACCCATCACATGCATATTAGTAGTATACAGTCATTAATGCAGACAATCTATCATGCATAACACATCAACTAAATATAATCAAATGCATAACAAAACAATATCATTAAATGACAATTGAATACTTATCTTTTGTTTGTTTCGTGGGTAGATTCCTTCTTGATCATTCTGCTTCATCATCCTCTTCATTCATGAAATGATCATTTCTTATCCAAATGATAAGATGGATAAGAGGTTCTTTAAGAATTGAGTTCTTCATATTCATCGCTTGAGGGATCTTCTTTGAATGGTGAGAGCTTGATCTTCAATTGCTTCCATCTTTCTTCTTCTCTTCTTATGAGACGAGTTTCTTCTTCTTCCCAGAGTCTGTTGAAAGTAATTACTTCCTTCTAGCACACATTCCTTGAATGAATGAATTCTATGATCTTGGGAGACCATTCAAGGTGGCTATCACCACTTCTACATTCTTCGCTTCTTCTACTACCGCTTCAATATGTTCTGCATTCTGGATCTTCGCATTCTTCAACTGTTTTCTCAAAACCATGTTCTGATTTATGTTCTTATCTTCAAATAGCTTGATCAAGGAATCAAACATATTTGGTTTATTTAGGGAAGACACTTGTGGTACAGGTTGATCCGTGATTTAATCAACAATGATCTTCTTGGCCTTGATCAAGTTCTTCTTATGTAAGGCTTTGAGCCTCATCTCCTTCTAGAACTGGAACCTCTCTACTCATGAAGGTTTCCAATTCATTTTCTTCAGAGAGATCACATACTTCCATGCTTGGAAGTTGTAAACTTCACCAAGCTTATCATCAAGTTGATGTGATAGATCACTTTGAAAAGATAACCTCAAATGCAAATAGCAAAAGATTAGATCTTACCGATTTGAGGTGTTCATCTTGCTTCCGGAGCTGGCTGATCTAGGGTTTGTCAGAGAAACCCTAATTTTAAAAACTTGGAATGTTTCAGATCTTATTGGATATAAATATATATCTCTTCAAATGGATCTATCCAATGTACTCCTTTTCTGAAAACAGTGGAGGGAAGCTCCCGGAACAGGAAGCCCTAGTTTTCCAATTTTTTCTGCACAAATGCCTGTCACTGTTTCTATGATATCTCCAAAATTACTCCTCCTCTATGTCTGAAATTTTGCAATGAGGTAACTTCGCATGTCCCTGATCCAAAACCATAGGTTTCATCAAAATTGGTTTCACCAATTAGGATTTATGATCCTTTTCCCAAGGTGACCTGTTACAAGACTGTTCAGAACAGTGAAATTGTACGACATGCCACGTGTCACTGGTTCATCTCCAGGTTCTTAAATTTGGACCAAAGAAATTACAGGCCGTGCTATTTCTAGAAAAGCTTTAGGAATTCCATTTGGACCTCTATATCGCACACTATAGCAATTCTCCCCAGCTGTCCTGTTTAGGGATGAATTTTGGAAGAGGTTGGAACCCTAAATTGGAGGGATCATATCTCCCAGAATATAGAAAATATGAGGCTGAATTTTGGAAACAATGTAAATCAGGATTTTATCTTCGGTCTCTACAATTTTTAACTCTTTATACTTCGCCAATCTCAGGATATAGCGAATGTACCAAAACATAGCATTTTTAGTATTTAGGGTTTTCTAGCTCGAGGTCAAACTAGGGTTTGACTTTCCCATAGTTTCACCCAACCAAATTTATTGATCCAGGTCTCCAAACTTCGATTTTGATGAGGAGAACAATCCTATTCCAGGATCACTCAAAAGTTCCTCTTCTATAGAAAGCCCTAATTTTCCACACCAAAATTGAAAATGCTCGGAATTGAATTCCGCTTCGACGGAAAGATGCGTCGTTCAATGGAGAGTCAGTCTAGCCTTATTTTGCTGATTGATTGTGGATAGAGACCCAAAAATTAAGAAGCCCTATCTTCTATAGCTACACAATGTCTTATTTTAGGGTGGCTCTGATACCATGTTAAATTTTCATATGCTTAGCTAAGACATCAGTATTTCATTTCATTTTCATAACAAAAACATATAAATAGGATCACTAAAAGATAGACAAGCACAACCATACAAAAGGAACACAAAAGATTTATCCTGGAAAAACCCAGCAAAAGCTTCCTCAATATAGATGCCCCAAAAAGATAAAAGATAAAACCAACAAGCCTAATCCTCCTCCTTCTCCAGCTACTTCTCTTCTCCACTAATGCGCTACACAAGTGAGAGTGTGTGCTCAAATGAGGAGAGCTACACCTCTATTTATATTCATCTGTTCACTTCAATTAACTCATCCGACATGTAGGCTCAAGTTAATCATGTAGGCTCGAGCTACACATGTAGGCTCAAGTAACCACACTGGGGTACTAATGACCCACCTTTACAATTAGAGGGGACAACCTCATGACTCTTATTAGTTCTTCCGATTAGAAGTATCGGGGTACAAGATAATACAAGTAGTTCTTCTGATAGGACCATCGGGGACCACAAAAGATACATATAGAATATTCTTCAAACTTACAATATTTCAACATTTTAGCTCGCCCATCAGCGTGCGCACTGTCCATAACCGGTTTTGGGCATTTAAACATGAAACAGCCTGCAATCGAACTGATCATCCACACGTCTGAAAGGATATCCACCTAGTTGCTCACTATCCATGTGTTCAAAGGGATGGACATTTGTTGTTTACTCGCGGCCTCCTCTATTTTAATATTAAACTATCACGAGCCTGTGCGTTTAAGGGATAGAACGATTTGCGTTCTAGAAGACCGACTGTGTTGCCTCCCTTGCTCTCCACAACACCACCAGTACACATGATCGCGTTGATGAGGGACCTTCATTATAGAAGCCTAATGTTGTGTACAAGCCTGCACTCAACACCATCCCATCGACCATGCTAAGGAAGGGATTGATGCCATGCTGAAGAGGATCCTCCCATGTGAAAGGAGGAATATCGCGCCACGTTCACGATGTAGAGGTCATGGTCGTGCTAAAAAAGGAAGATGTCCATGCGTTGGTTGCTGAAATCAATTATGTGCCTTTAAAGATTGCTAAAATTAGAGAGCAGTTGACCCTTTGAGGGTTGACTTGCTCATCTCTCATGTAAACTATATATATCAGTCTCTGAATACAGAGCAGAGTTTGTCAGGAGATTTAGAGAATTATTTTGTCAAGCAGTTGTTGCAGCTGAAAGTATTTCCCAAATTTTAAAAATTTTGTACCCTCCTTGTTGATTTTATCTTGCCTAGTTTTATTTGGATTCCTGAACTCGGTTGTCCCTCTACTACAATTTTGATTTTTTGAGTTTGATTTGAGGTAAACTGTTTTCTTTCGTTTTTGAGGTTGAATGATCTAAAAAGCCTTTATTTAGCTAATACTTTTGACTTTGGAACTTCAAGTTTTGATTTGTAAATGTTTTTATCTATCGCTGTTGGAAATATTTTGTGCAATACATCGGGTCCATAGTTCCCTATGGAGTCGCCGTTGCGGAAGCTAAATGATGAATGTTCCGATGGATAGCTCTTTTCTGTTTCGATGCCGCGGTTTTATTGTTTTAATTTTCTTTTCGTTGCACTAGTGGAAAGGTTTTTTACTATTGATCAGAGGGCTAGTCTTTTTAGTCACCGACACGGCGGCGGCGTTGAGCTCATCATTGCCGACATTTAGTCATTGAAACTTCTGATCGTCGCGGTTTTTCATTTGAAAGTGGAAGCCGTAGTTTTTTTTTTCCCGCCATTACGGTTGAATAGCACACTATATTTCCGATGTTTAGTTGATTTATCTGTCGATGCATTTGTAGTTAGTTCACCATTCTTCCAATCGTCGATGATGTCCTATTGTCGCAGAAGCTGTAGTGCTCATGTATTCCGCCGTTGCGGCTCCTTAATGCACTAACCATCCGACTTGTAGTTTTTTTTCACCCACTGATGAGAGTGTTTTTTTCACCCGATGCTTAGTATGTTTCTCGCTGGTGAGGGTTTTCTCACCTTTCTCGTGTGCTGTTACTTTATTTTAATTGTGGTTACTTTGTCATATCTCGTGCCTCCATCAGAGGATGTCGTATTGGTCCAGGGACGACTGGGATTGAGATAAGGAGTTTGTTTTTTAGACTCGTGATTTTAGTTTGCACAATGGATTTAGCGGGGTTCAAGATATGAAGTGCAGGATTTTCTTTGCATTATCATTTTTCTCTTCATATATCAATATTTTTTATAGTTCATTTTACAAGATGTATGTTCAGTTTGTGTTACTTTGTCAAATGCTAAGCAATCCAAGAATTGGTTATTCATGACAGGGTGATTGCTGCTAGAAGACAAATCACAATAAAGGAGGCAGCAAGAAAGGAAGAGAAAGAGAATGAAGAAGCAGAAATGAAGAAAGAGAAGAAGAAAGTAAGGGGTTTGAGATCTCAAAAAGATAGATAGTAGCAGAGGCCCAGGCTTGGGAAAAGTTAATCAATTACCAAGCTGGTTCCTTTTTATAAAGTGCTCTCAATTTTTTAATCTGAAATGTAATGTATTGTATAAATCATGAGCACTCACTAAAAGACAAAAAAACGGTTTGGGGGAGCCCAAAGGTCACCAAAGGGAAGTCCAAGAGTTTTGCTTGTAGTATAAGTATAGGAGAGTTAGATAGAGTGAGCGTTTTTTCCCAGATAGATTTGTGAGAGTATGATGTAAGAAGAACTATTTCCTTTTGCATAAATAAATTACAAGTTTCATGTTGGAGAAAGCTTTGTGGAAGGTTTCAAATGCTATGCTATGGATTTGTTGAATGTGAACTATTTCATTTTCAGCTATTATACATTAACTGTGAGATCATTCTAACTCTTTGAACCTATGTTCTTGTTATCAATGCGCTCTAGTTTATTCTATGAAATTTCCACTGTGAGTAGTGAATGTTGTTCATAAACAATTAGCTATCTGGTTGTTCATATATCTATAAATGTTCATGTGTTTTGAAACAAGTAACAGCTATCTGTGATTTTTCTTAATGCATGCACAAAATACATTACTCATTGATGAATAATAATCTTGCTCCATAGGGATAGGTTAGATAGTTAGTTTTACTTTTTCTTGTTGTGTGCGATTTAGATGCGAGAGAGTTAAGACGAGAGGTAAGAACCTGCGCATCACATTGTAACCGCTCCTCGTATTCTCTATCAAGCTGCATTCTTAGATAGGCACTTGCATCTCATATTTAAATAAATAAAAAAAACTAAAACATACACGGTGGACCGGGCCATAACCGGTAAAACCTTTTATTTTTGTTACTTGACCTACGGTAGCCGGATCGTAACTTGATGGATTCCCCATACCAAACAGTAACGAGCTAGTTGGGAATTTTTACTGGGGAGAATCCCTGACTGTTGTTACCTGGGATTTTCCAGGCCTCAACAACAATTCATAGTTTTCACTGTAATTCTGTTTCTGAATTTGAATAAAGAGTTGTATGCATTGTTTTTGAAGATTGCATTTAAGTAGGAGTTAGAAGACATCACCCCTGATTGTTGAGAGGGCCCCTCATCAACCAAAGGTTCATTTCTTTGTTTAATTTACTTCTTTCTTTTCTATTTCAGCTAGTCTAATTTAATTTCCAGTTTGTTTTCATTATATAATAGTAAATGCTATTTTATTTCTTGTATTGCATTAGCTTAGTTTTTATTTCAGCAGTTAAACAAGTAGATGAACACATAGTTTTGTTTCAGTCATTTGTTTCCAATCATTTGCTTTAAGTTATTTACTTTCAGTTATTTTATTTACAGTCATTTCATTCCAGTATTGCTTTCAGTCTTTATTTCCAAACATATAAAATAGTTTGCTTCCATTTGAATGCAGTCTTGTTTATTTATTTCCTGTTATGAATTTGCTTATATGAAATAGTTTGCTTTCATTTAGATTCAGTTCTGTTTATTTATTTCTTTCCATGAATTTGCTTAAGTTAATTTTCAATCTGTTTAAATTAATTTCTAGCTTACTAATTAGTTTAATATGCAATGCGTTCTTTTTGTTTAATAGTTAGTTTGAAGTTAATTTACTGATTAAATAGGTTTGTTTATTGATTCCATGCATTAGGTGTAGATCTGCATAACTTTAGCTGAAGAATTAGTTCGATTAGGTTAGTTTTTACCATTTTCAACTGTCCGGACTGCCATTCGAACCGTCTATCCAGACTGCCATTCAGCCACCCCTTACAAACCTACTGTTCATTCTGTCATTTAACCCTCAGTTCTATTTTTAGTGTTTTTTATATATTTAGGATTGTTTCTAGTTTCGTTTTGTCAATATTTGGATTATCTTTGTAGTTGGTAGTTTTATTTAAGCATTACAATTAAAGTTTGAATGTTTTAGGTTATTGATTAAGGTTTTATTATTCTTCTTTTATTTTCTTTTCACCTTCAATTAAATATGGATTAAGTTGTTCTTATTTCTTGAATATTAAAGACTGATTTCGTCATGGTTATCTTTGTTTGCATGTAGAGTTTAGTTTTAGATGTATTATTTTTAAGAGGAAGTTAGATCATCTGTAATCATAGGAATAATTCTTGTTTTTGGTATGTATTTATTGAAGAATAGAGTTTAAATATCCTTATTAAGTTTTCTAGTCGCTTTTTCATATTTATTTTTTTGTAAGATAAGTTGTCTTTTTACCCCAGCCTTCCCCTTAAGGAGTAGTTAGTTGGTTATTTGTCAGTTCAATTGTTATAATTCCTTTTATGTATGAGTTAGTGTATGAAGTTATAAGTATTGTTGTTTATATGTTTCTTTTTTAGTAGTGTTTAGAGTTTGATACTCCAATCCAGCCAATTATCTAGATAGTCTTAGGAGTTTGACTCGGTTTTTCATTTTGAAAGATCTTTCGATCTTTTGTTTATTAAAATATCTCCATGACATCCTAGGAGCCTTTTTACCTTTGCATATATTTTTTATAAACTCTAAGCCTACCAACCCCAGTCGATAGTTCAATATTAGGTGTATTTAAGATAGTAGAACACACCCAAACAGTGCTTAAATCCTAAGTTATTCGATGCATGTATGGGTTTAATCCTTTATGTTGATTTTGGTGGCAAGGTTTAATATAGTCCAAGGACTACACAACTATGGGTTTGGTGTGAATTAATGGTGGCCAGGGTGGTGGTATCAATGCGCCTTAGGAGAAGGGATGATCAAGCTTAGGGCTTGGCCCAGGTGGAGTTTGTCATTTTGCAGCATTGTTGCTTTCTCTCTACTCCTGATCGGTGTGAAGGAAGGAGACTGTGATGGCTTAGCTGAAAGGTATGTGGGTGTCATGTTTCAATAGCATCGTTGTTGATTTGGAATTGGATAATATGCATACCTATCACATCGTGGCTCTCCTCTATTGCAGGTTTGCAAGGGTGGCGAAGCGAGCTTGGTTCGTTGCTTGTGGGAAGGCCGTAGGAAAAGCCATACCCCTTCGAGTAAGCCTGTTGTGCAAGTGTTTACTTGCTCCATCTTAGTTTCATGGTTAAGAGTGAGTTGTCACTCGGCGTAGGTTGGATTTGCTTGGGTCTGGTTTTTAGTGGATACATTTTGGGTTGGGTTTGACTATAATTTAATGGCTCTGCATTTCGTAATGCGACATGCTTGGGATTTTGTTTGTTGGGGTTTCATTTTCGTTCGGGATTGGGATTGAAAAGTATTGGGATTTATTCCATAGGTGCTCTATTCAGAGAAAAGGCCTGGGTAGCTCTCGACAGGCTCTATGTATTTTGTAAATAATGTTTTGGGTTAAATTAATGGCAATGGGTAGCACCATTGCTTGCAATGGTGTAATGGTTAAAAATAGACGATTGTGTAAACTCTTTAATGATCTTATAAAGCCTGGGTTTATATATCTATGTTGCATCGATTTCTATGGTTATTACAGTGTGGAGTGTGTAGATTCATATTTGTTTTATGCGTTGGTTGTATGGATGAAATGTGTGACAGCGTTATGCCTTTGGGGCCATGCCGTATGGCATTGGTGTTTCCCGCCCTTGTAGTTGTGATAGCGTATTTACTGTTTACAATTTCTTGTGTAATAAGATATGTGGGTTGTATGTAGTGTAACCCTACGACTATCAGTCGTTATTGTGGGTAAACATTGACAGGGTGTAATATTTTGGAAGTGTTGATTATTAATGTGAGTTGGGTGTGTAAAAGGCCGAGGGCCATAGATTACAGTACCTCTGTGTAGAGAGTTTATATTTTGTTGACAGCCTGCGTATAAATAATATAGCATGGCTTTGTAAATTATTCATAGACCCTATAGGATTCGATCCTAGCTCGTTCTCTTTGATGAGGGTTTAATTTAAATGGATACAATTTGGGCTTCAATGCCCATAGGAATCGATCCTGTGACCTCTATGAAATTATGTTTGTTTTGAATTGAATACTGTTAAATGATATCTGGTTTTTAAATGATTATTGTAAATGATATTACGTTTGTTTTTTAATGATTCTGTAAATGATATTATGTTTGTTTTTAATTGATTATTGTAAATGATATTATGTTGGATTTTATTTACGTAGGGACTTTTATTTATGGCATGCGATTTGCAATAGGATTCGTAGGTAATTAAGGGTTTGATTTGTTAAATTCGCAATGGGTTATTTATGTGTCTTTTGAAATCATGGATGTAGTTGATAGTAATAAATTGTGAACCATTAATTGGTCTCGATACTTGGTCTGTAGCTTAGCTTTGGTTTATGATAAATTTTGATTTAGTGAAGAATGATAATGATTATCTTTGTTCTGGACATGAGTATATTTACACAGACCCTGAGAGATATTTACCTTGACTTCAATACTTTGAATTTATGCGTACTCTTAAATGTGTTTATAGTGTTTCTAATTTAGAATTACATTTCTGTTTTATACCTGATATAATATATATATATATATATATAATGTAGTTATTAGGTTCTATTTATTATATTTAGTTAATGGTAATTTATATTTAGTGTTTATTTGAAACTTAATTCTGAACTAGTCTTTTACTCCTAAACATAGCTCTATTGACAATATGAAATATGTCAGTAAAGTACATTAGTAAATGAACAGCTAAGTACTTATTAGAAATCATTCCTAGGTTGTAGGAAAAAAATGTTTAAGCTGTAAAAGACAATGCAGAAGTAAAACTGAAAGTACAAAACCCTTGATAAATCTTTAAACAAGAATTAAATTACAGCCTAGGGTTTATAATGAAAGTGTAAACCCTAAAATAATTTTGACAAGAAAAAAAAAAGGTACATAGGGTTAGAAACATAATATAAAATCTTGCATAATTTAGCCATCATTTAATCTAGATAATGAAATAGGCAGTCAAGAACCTCATACCTGAAAAGTAAAGCTCTATAATGGTTGAAACCTGCACACTCAATTACCCAGCATTAACAATTCATAGGCAGATCCAACCTCTGTATAGATGACTGAATCACTTGGGAAATACCATGTTCCACCCAACCATGACCTGGAACTATTCCTAGTTTCAATCTGGATCCCCCCAAGCTGGTTCCAATATGCAAGTAGCTTATAGCTCCTAAGTTAAGGCTACCCTAACTGGTATATCAGGTCTGGATCAGTTCTCCTTTTTCCTCTCAATAAAATGTTCTCCAAGAACTCTCTTGAGAATAACTAGGAAGAATAATGACTCCAAAAGATGGAAGAGATCTGCAAGCCTCTCTTTGTCTTGGGACTTTATAGACAGACTTTTTAGTCAAAAGGGCAGTTAAATCAAGAAACCTTTGATTTCTTGATTTAACCACTTTTTATATTTAATTTAGGTACTTTTAATATTTTTAACTTAGGAACTTTTTAACTAGTTCCTAATTGAACCTTTGTAGGTATTATAATATTTAATTTTGTCTTAGTAATAATAATAGCAGATCAAATTTTTCCTTATTTCTTACATTATTAATATTATTACTATGTGTACTCTTTATACATGCTCTATATAAAATATATAATAATATATTATTTTTTAACATTTGTCTTAGGGTATCACATATTGTGATCCCTAGAATTATGACGCTTTCTTCATTAAGGTCACAAGGTAGATGGTTAGGTCTACTAGGCTAGAAAACTCTAAACATCCTTGCATGTTGGATTCCCTCGTATAACATGGTAGTAATTTAGTACTTGATGAGAATACATAAACTCAAAACTTCATTTAATCACTTATAAATAAGTCATATTGGATCAATAATTTTCTTGAGTCGTTTTTACTCGGGAATCATTAATTCTTTTCAGTAAATCCTAGCGCTTACCAGAGCCCATACTCAACAATAAAAATAGGGAGTTACAAACTTAGTGCAATTCTAGAGCTCTTCGCTCAACACTTATGCTAGGATGTACTTGTAGGATACATCTAGGGATACAATGGACAAGGATCTGATGTTCCATAACGTATGCTCAACATCAACATGGAAGGCTCCAAGGCTTATGCTCAACACTTCCAAATTATCTTTTCATGTGTTCCAAAGCTTCATGCTCAACACAAATGTCTCAAAACGCATGTGCTCCAGAGCTTCTCACTTAACACAAATATAAGTACTCACGTGATCCAGAACTTCTTGATAACACAAAACATCAATTTACCCATGTGATCCAGAGCTCATCGCTCAACACAAAACATCTCATCAATCATGTGCTTCAGGGTCCATGCCCAACACAAGCAAACATATATGTATATCATATGCAGTTGGCTTATGCCCAATATATCAAAAAAATCATCATGTTCATATGCAGTGTGGTCTTTGACCCAGTATATCAAAATAAAACATCAAGGTAACATCATAATCAATGGGGCTCATTCCCATAAGTGTTATGTCCAAAATTTGGGATATTACACCAATTGGGAACATTGGTTGAAACATGATCGATACAGTGAATTTGTTTCGATTGAGAATTGTATTACAGAGCTTTTCTTACTTGCACAAATGAGAATTTGATCTCTTGAAGAGGTCAAAAAACTTACTAAGCTCAAGGCTCGTAAGGAGGAATTGTTAGCTTTCGATGCCTTGCTTTTGAAGCCTCGTATTGGAGAGGCAAGAGCCGGTCATTGTTGATAGAACATGGGGATGCGAACACAATCCTTTTTCATAACATTGCTAGTGCTCATCATAATGGGAATGTGATATCAGATCTACATGATTCAGAGGGTAATCGAATCCATGAAAATAAAAAGTTGAAGGAGGTTGTGGTGGATTTTTTCTCCAAAAACTTCAAGGAGGATGGTCCTCCCTTTATTTAGGAGCAGCTCCAGGTCATTAAGAGTTTTACCAATTAGTTTTCTGTAGATACTACTGGGGAGGTTGGGAGGGTTGTTACATTCGAATAGGTGGAAGCAGTATTGAAGGGATTTTCTAAGGACAAAAGTCTGGGTCCGGATGGATGGACAATGAAATGTTTTTTGGCTTTCTTTGATATTGTGGGAGGTGATCTTCTCGATGTTGTTGAATAGTATAGGGTGGAAGGTTATGTATCGAGGCATTTCAATGCTACTTTTCTTACAATGATACTGAAGTGTGAGAAACATGTGACAACTATCGACCTATTTCACTATGCAATCTAGTTTCTAAGCTTATTGTTAGATTTTCTTAAGATCTGATTAGATTATCTAGGATCTTTATCTGAAAGAATAACAAGTACATCAAAATGCATAAAATGTAAAAGATGCAAAAGACACAAATATTTTCATCGGGGAAACCATAAAGGAGAAAACCCTGCAAACTTCTTCAGAATAGTAAGATGATCAAAAGTAGTAATAAGAAATGTTCAGCAACTATATTTCTCTCCTCCTGTGACTGTCTCTCTCTCTCAAAATCCTTAGAAAGTGTGTGATATGTGTATAAATGAGGGATAACATCTCCCTATTTATACCCTTTCAAGTCATTGACCAAATATAAGACCCGAGCCTATATTTCATCTCACATGGGGCTCACTTATCCTAAAGAGACCACAATTACATATTACATGATGTTACACTAGAAACTATTGGCCCGACTTACATATTACATGTTGTTATACTGGGGACTATTGCCCCGACTTACAATGGAGGTTGTACCTCAAGATATAGACACAGTTTAGACATCCCGTAAAGGGGTAACACACATCCCCAATGGGGGTACAACAATATACAATAATAATATACATTAGAATATCTTTCAAAGTTACAAATACATCAACACTCCCTCTTAAATAAGAAGGTATTCTCTCTCTGCACAGTCATCAACACATCTGGTCGGGTCTTCATCGCATCATCATCATCACGGAGTCGTAGAGTCTTCATCATATCTGCTGCCATCATCTTCTTATAATTTGATCATCATCCCATACTATTTGTCATCAGAAGTTTCTACAATGGCAGCCCTTTTTCATGCTATATGTGGCCTAGCCACCATGTAGGTCTTCATTGATAGAACCAACCCTTTTTCATGCTGGATGTGAGTCTCCATCTACAGAGCCAACCCTTTTTCATGCTAGATGTAGGTGTGCAATGCCATCCCTTTTTCATGTTGGATGTAGGTCTCCATCTACCGAGCCAACCCATTTTCATGTTGCATGTAGGTCTACAGTGCCAACCCTTTTTCATGCAAGATGTAGGCCTTTCCCTTTGCAATGTCTTTCTCTACAGAGCCATCCCTTTTTCATGATGGATGTAATCCTTGCCCTCTACAAGGTCTTTCTCTATAAAGCCAACACTTTTTCATGTTGGATGTAGTGCCTTGCCTCTGCAAGGACTTCCAGTACAGAGACAACCCTTTTTCATGCTGTATGTAGTGTCTTGCCTTCGCAAGGAGTACCTCTACAGAGCCAACCCTTTTTCATGTTAGATGTAGTGCCTTGCCTCTGCAAAGACTTCCCCTATAGAGCCAGCCCTTTTTCATGCTGTATGTAGTGCCTTGCCTCTATAAGGACTTCCTCTTCAGATCATCTCCGAGGATAATCCAGATACACATAACACAACATTCACATTCACCGGCATGGTTGGACACTCCCACTACCATCTGAGAAAGTAGCACTTACATCCACTTGCATGGTAAGGCACACCTACTACCATCCGAGAAGGGCTCATGTGTATCACTTCCCCTTGGAGGGAACCTTGATCTAAAGAACACCAAGCTTCTCTCTAGCCATTTCTAGCATAGAATCACATCAGAGTTAATTACGTCCAAGGATAACCTGCAATCTTTGCCATGACTTATTACATCCAATGAAAAACTACAGGAATTATTATGTCTAAGCAACCTATGAGCTTCGCTAGGATTTTATGCTTGGACAACCTATCTCACCGGCTATGCTAGAACTCATCACTCCCTCTTTCAAGAGATCTCAATCAAGATCACATACTGGAGCTTCACTTCTCCTCTCTGCATCATACAAAAAATGCAAGTCAAATCAATCAAATCAAATAGTAGCTTTCAAAAGAAACATACTACCTCACAAATAGTCGAGCAAGTGGCAACATAATTTTCCTCAGCTGTACTTAGCGCCATGCAAGACTGCATCCTGCCAAACCAGTAGCCCATACTAGATCTCAAACTGAAGAAGAAACCCAAGGTTCTCTTCTTCTCACTGGCGCTACCAATCCGAATCAACATAACCATGCAGGTTAGTCTTTTGATTCATATCATACTTGAGCCCATACTCAATTGTAGCTTTCAGGTACCTCACTGCATTCTTTGTAACTAGGTGAGAATGTCTCAGATCCATCAGGAATAGGTCATTAACATATAACAGGAGCATCATTGGTATTCCGCCTTCAACCTTGAAGCAAAGTTTTGAATATTCTTTACTCTTAGTAAATCCTAGAGCCATCAGTAATCTGTCCATCTTGTCATACCATGTTGAACCTCAGGATCTTCTGCAGTCACTCCCTCTGAAGCGAAGCATCATTCTCCTTCTGCCTTTCGTACTCTATGTATTGAAACCTTTTGTAATGGAGTGACAATTAGATTCCTCTACTACTAATATTCTATGTATCCATCTAGGGTCACTAGATACCAAGATCCTCTATCTTGAACCTTTTTTTTTTAAACATTCTTCTCGCACCCATCCGTGAGCTTGTCATCCTCTATAGGCTTTCATCTTCAACCTTGTAGCAAAGGTTAATATCTTCATCACTCTATGTGATCTTCAATATCCTCATGTATGTGTTATCCCATGGGTGCCTTCTGAGCTCATACAAGGGCTTCTTTAATTTGCACACATGAGTTTCCCTATCATGTGTCTCAACTCCTAGTGGCTGCAAATGTCTCTTCGTAGTCTATGCCTTCTTTCTATGAGAAGCCTCGTGCTACAAATATTTCCTTGTATCCCACAATTTTTCCATCTAATGCATGTTGGATCTTGTAGATCCATTTGGAAGACAATATGGACTTCCCTTCAGGTCTTGATACTGCATCCTAGACATCATTCTTCTTGAACTGTTTCTCTCCTTCCCTTTATTCTTGGCCACTTCTTCATAGATGGAAGGCTTTGCATCAATGATTTCACTCAACAATGTCACATAACTTGAGTGTGTTTGAGGCCTCTTTCTTTCTTTGGAAGTCTCGTCATACTATTCTTCATCTTGGATTATTCTTCTTTATATTCTTCTGAAGCTCTTTCTTTCGCTATGGTGTCTTTGACCTGGGAATCTTCAGGTTCCTCTTCTTAACTGTCGTCACCTTGTTCTTTGGAATGATATACAAGTCAAGTTCATTTGCATGATTAGAAACATATCATAATTTCCAAAACATATTAATAGTGACAAATATATGTCACGTAGCCATGCGACTATTTTAGCCAATGCTACAACATTCATCCATATCATGTATGCATACAATAACTTCTAGATGCTTTCTACCCTAATGTTATTAAGAGTGTGTACTACTTATAATATGCCAACAAAGAGGTTTCGATCTAGATAAGTAGTAATGGAATGTTGTACAAAATCATTGACTTCTTACCCATCATGTGCAATTTAGAAGTATAACTGCAAATAATCAAACATGCATAACACATCAACTGAATATAAAAAAATGCATAACCAAACAATATCATGAAATGAAAATTGAATACTTATCTTTATTTGTTTCATGGGTAGACTCCTTCTTGAGCCTTCAACTTCATCATCTTCTTCATTCATAACAACATTATTTCTTATCCAAATGCTAAGATGGATAAGAGGTTCTTCAAGAATTGAGTCCTTAATATTCCTCATCGCTTGAGGGATCTACTTTGAATCATTAGAGCTTGATCTTCAGTTGATCCCATATTCTTTGTGTCGAGCTTCTTCTTGTCTGCACTCTTCCCAGTGTCTATTGAATGTAATCACTTCCTTCTCGCACACATTCCTCGAATGAATGAATCCCATGATCTTGGGAGGCCATTCAAGGTGGTTATAGAAATATCTTATTCTTCTTTGACTGCTTTGTCATAGCATCGAACACTTCCTTTTGGTGTCTTCAAGGATGACACATGAGGGATGGTATGATCTTTAATAGAATATGCAATGATTCTCTTGGTTCTAGCCTTAGCCTCATCTCCCTCTGTCTCTTAGAACTCCCATACTAAAATACTAATCTAATTCAATTTCCTCAAGGATCATAGAGTTCCTATACTTCCATACTTGGAAGTTGTCAGCTTCACCAATCTTGTCATCAAGCTGGTGTGATTAGTCATTTTGAAATGAGAACCTCAAATATAAATAGCAAAAATTTAGATCTTACTGATTTGAGGTGTCCATCCTAGATCTAGAGCTTGCTAATCTAGGGTTTGTCTTTGAAACCCTAATTTTCAAAACTTTTAATTGGATAGAAATATGGGCCTCTTCAATGCAAGCTTTCCAATGTACTCCTTTTCTAAAAACAGTGGAGGGAAGATCCCGAAACAGGAAGCCCTAGTTTTCCAATTTATTCTGCATAAATGACTGATATTTATTCTGTTGTATATCCGAAGTTTCATATCCTTAAGCTCTGAAATTTCTCATTGTGATAGCTTGATAATTCTTCTTTCCAACCCCATAAGTTATATCAGAAATGTATTCTCCAAGTGGGACTTATGCTTGGTTTCCCAAGGTGACTATTTGGGGATTGTTCAACATAGCGAACTTGTATGTACTGCCACGTGTCATTGTTTCACCTTCAGGGTCTAAAAAATTTACCGCAAAAATTAAATTCTGTGACCTATTTGGAACATCTTGATAAATTTCATTTGGACCTTCGTAGCCCGAGATATATCAATTCTCCCTAGGTGTCATGTTTAGGGGTGAATCCTGGGATAGGATAGAACCCTGATTTGGAAGAATCATATCTCCCATAATATAGTGAATCTGAGGCAAAAACTTTTACAAAGGGTACATTAGGAATTTACCTTTGGTCCGTAAAAATTTCAGCTCCTGGTCCTTCTCCAATATTGAGATATAGTGAATCCACCAAAATGACTAGTTTTAGAATTTTAGGGTTTTCAAGCATGAAACCCTAATTTCTATTAGCTTCCATTGCAGCTACATTTTGGTTGTACAGTGAAACTTCTCTGATTCAGAAACTGATACCACCAATAGATGTGCCATGGTGAGGTAAGTTATCCTAGCCCACCTTACTTGATGATCGGTGGAGAGAACACCTTCAACTAGGAAGCCCTAGTTCCTGTAGATGTACAGTGCCTTCTTTCAGAGAGGCTCTGATACCATGTTAGATTTTCTTAAGATCTAATTAGATTATATAGTATCTTTATCTGAAAGAATAACAAGTACAGAAAATGCATATAATGTAAAAGATGAACAAGACACAAAGATTTTCATCGGGGAAACCATAAAGGAGTAAACCCCACAAACTTATTCAGAATAGTAAGATGATCAAAAGCAGTAATAAGAATGTTCACTAGCTATCTTTCTCTCCTCCTGTGACTGTCTCTCTCTTTAAAACGCCTTGAAAAGTGTGTGACATGTGTATAAATGAGGGAGAGTGCCTCCCTATTTATACCCTTTCAAGTCACTAACCAAATATAAGACCCGAGCCTACATGTCATCTCACATGGGGCCCACTTCTCCTAGAGAGACCACAATTACATATTGCATGATGTTACACTGGGGACTATTGCACCGACTTGCATATTACATGATGTTATACTGGGGACTATTGCCCCGACTTATAATGGATGTTGTACCTCAAGATATAGACACAATTTAGACATCCCGTAAAGGGGTAACACACATCCCCAATGGGGTACAACAATATACAATGATAATATACATCAGCATATCTTCCGAAGTTACAAATACATCAACACTTATCGCTAAGATTATTTAAAATCAGACTGAAGCCATTGTTAGCTGATGTTATTTCGAATGAGAAGTCGAGCTTCCTGAGGAACGGGAAGATCCTGTGAGCAATGGGCATCACTTAGGAAGTAATAATTAATTATCAAATTGTTTGATGGGTATTAGTTTCATTAGGAAGGTTTGAGCATTATGTAGTGTCTCAAGGCCCAAGACATGGTTGGGGGAAGAAACTTCTACCTTTAGTATTATAGGAATCTTCTAAACATATATGGTGAATAAAAGCACCTCAAACCACTATATATGGATTTGTGAGGGTTTTCTTAGCCTATGTGTGTGGATATCAATACTATTATGAAATTTTGATAAGTAAAAATGGGACTAAGATTCATTGACATGGTTAAGGGAGGAAACCAAGCCTTAAGAACAAAGTGATTCTTTTGGGGATTCAAAGCTAATAGATATGTATACACCTCCAACCATAAGGAATGACTTCTCAATGGGATCCTTGGCCTTATAATATGGATACGGGTGGAAATTGCAAGGTTTTAAGGACTAGGTATGGGTCTTGGGGCCCTATACATGGACACTGGAGGAAACTTTAACTTTAGATCCTAAATGAACTATCTAGGAATCTATGGTCAAGAAAGACACTTCAAATGACAATGCAAGACTGTTTAAGAGTATCCTTGATGTGTGAGTTTAGAAACCAATTCCATTAGGAGAAACGTATCAATAAACATGGGTCTCAATTCCTTTGACATGGTAAATGGATGACACTTAGGAATTAGGCCATAAAGGCGTATTCTATACATGCAAGGCCCATATGAATTTCTCGAATCCCCACACATGACCTATCGAGGGAATATTTCACCTCTTAGTGGGGATATTAATTACATTAGAAGGATTTGAATAGTAGATGTCGGTCTTAGGATTATGAACATGGTCTACAAATAGAATAATGGCTTTACACTCTAAAATAAACTTTTATGCATAGAGGGCCTAAAAGAACAACACCTCAACCCACCACAAATGACCTTTGAAATATACCCTTCACCTAATAGTGTGATGTTGATGACACTAAGAAGTTGTTTAACATTATGTATGGGTTTTGGATAGAGACCAATGTTGGGGGATAAAACCTAAACTTAGGCTATAAAGGAAGATTCTAATTGGATAAGTCTTAGAGAAACAACTCAAGTTATAACATAGCAGCTCTCATGGGTAGCGTTTTAGTTTTAGTGGGGCTAAGGGATCCATTGGAATATTTTGAGTAGTATATATGAATTTCAAGGAATTTGACATGGTTTGGGGAGGAAATGTGGGGATATGACTCCAAATAAATATTATAGGTACTCATGGCCATCAATAATGCCTCAAACCACAGCCTAATACCTCTCAATATTATCCTCGCCTTCAATTGGGGATACAAGTGGCGCTATAACATTTTGCATAATAGGTATGAGTTTCTATGCCTTGAACATGATTGAGGAAGGAAATCTAGCCCTTATTCTGTAAAGTAAATTTATATGCATTTAGGTTAAATATCAATGCCTTGATCAACCACTTATCAACCTGTCTAGCACATCATTGTCCCAGAGTATATGTCTCAGGGCATTGGACATGGTTGGTAGACAATTCCTGATCATAATCCATTAAATGCATATTAATGGAATATAGTCCCAAGAATGATTCCTTGAGCTAAAACACATGAATTCTCAAGGGGATGTTTGACCTTAAAATGGTGATGTGAACACCATTATGAACTCTTGAGCACAAGATATTATTCACAAGGCCTTGAACATGGTGGACAGAGGAAGCCTAGACCTTAGTCCCTAAAGGGATATTTTGTGTTTCCAATGCAAATAACAATGGCTTGGACAAACACAAACAGATTCTCAAGGAGATCCTTCACCTTCAATAGAGAATATTGGAACCGTTATAGAGTGATGAAACATTAGAATTGGTCCTAAAATGTAACCTTTAAAACTCAAGGGCCATGAATAAACCGTTAACCTACCACACATGGCCTTTGTGTAGGATATTTGGCCTCTAAGTTGTAACATGGAACCATTATAAGGTTCTTAGAACCAAGGATGGGTCATGGGACCATAGACATGGATAAGAGAGGAAACTAAGACTTAGTATCTAAAACATACTTTTAGGTAGCCTACTTCAATAAAAACACCTTAAGCCATCACTCTCGATCTCCTAAGAGTGTCATTTTTGTCCAAGTTGGGATATGGGTAGGTAGGGACAACAACATCACGTTGAAAAATCACACATGATCTTCTAAAGCTATCCCTATCCACCAAGAGGAGATATGGGCACCATTAAGAGTTTTTGAACACTAGGTTTAGGTGTTTAGGTATTAACCATGGTTGGTGTAGGAAGCTCATGCAATGGTATATATACGAAAATTGTATACCTAAACGTATAACAATGATGTCTCCAACCACTAATATGAACCTATCAAGGGGATATTTGTCCTTATAGTCAAAATATGGGTAGTGTTAAGATGTTTTTGAGCATTAGGTATGGATCTTGGGGCAGTAAACATGGTTAAGGAATGGAAATTGGTCCTTAGGACCTAAAGAAAGCTTCTAGGTATATATATCCAAGCATGACATGTTGAACAATTACCATAGACCTTTACACAATATCTTTGGCCTTTGAGTGGGGTTTTTTGTGGCACATAAAGAATTTTAATACTAATTGTAGGTGTTAACACCTTGGACATGGTTGGGGAGAAAAGAGTGGGACTTAGGTCCGAAAGGAAATTTTAGGCATATTTGGGTAAGAACAATGCCTACAACCACCACACATGACCTCCGAAAAGCATATTATTCATATAAGTGGGGATATTAGTGTCGTTAGTTTTTTTGAGAATGGAGTGTTAATTTTTTTTTGGATGTGTCAAAAAACTAAGATTAAAAAAAGTTACACCTCAAGAAATTGGATCCCTTTCTATGCTTGATAGATTTAAAATGGATCCATGCCGATATTATAGTAATTAAAACGATAGTCTTGAGGTATGTTTTAAGGATGATAAGAGAGTGATCTTTTGATCAACTTATGTGTGCACAAGGAGTGTAATGCAAGCCTTACACATTGAACCACTACCTCTAGGTGCACCCATGGCAACCTCAAAGGCCAAATGCCCTCAAGGGAATTGAACCTTGGCCACTAATGAAAAACACTAAGAGTTAGTGTCTTAGCTTGATGATGACAACAAAATGGGATTTTATTCAATGTATATTTTACATAAAGTTAAGTAGTTTAAAATTAATTTGAAAAAACATAGTTTCATTATAAGTAGACTATGTTATGACCATATGGATAACAACTTTACTATCTACGTTGACACTATTAGTAAATTGTCTCTAAGTGACTTAAAGCTAATCTTCCTTATGAGTAATCTATACAATTAAAAACCTAAAACCCAAAGATATGTGGCAAGGTGAGAAGTCTATCCCTTTAACCAAATAATAACAACCTCGACATTTTCAAATGATAACAACCTCCTCATTTTCAAATAATAAAGAAGAAAAAACATCTTTCTTACCCAAAAATATTATTCACAACATTATATCTTATTATTAACCCAAAAATATTATTCCACAACATTATATCTAATTATTATTAATATTGAATGAAAAATATACAAACAAATAACTTAGTTTTCTAATTATTATTGATACTAATAAAAAAAATATACAAACAAATAACTTAGTTTTCTAAACATATTTTGATGCCAATCCCATCAAAATTCACTTTTACCATCTTAAGTTCCTTATGAGATGAAATTGTACATCACGCATTTATCTCTTATTTAATTAAAGAAATCAATACTAAATCAATACTAAATTTAAAAAATCAGTAATAAATCAATAATAATAAAAAACTTTAGCTACAATATTTGTCGGACCTAATTCCAGCCTTGAAAACAAAACCCTTTTAATGCAGTTCAAACTATTGTTGTCATACCCAATTTGTTCTTCACAAATATAAGTTGGTCAACAAAATGACACACTTACCATGGCATCATATGAGCCACATCCGCTCAACTTATCTGTTCACCTAGATCTGCAAATCTCAACAACCACTACAATTAAAAGCAACTTTCTTACATAGCATTTAAGATTTGAAATGGTCTGCACGTGATGGGGACCAGCGGTCAAATTTGAACCCGTCCCAGCCCTTCCAAAGGGGTTTAGCCCGTCCCTGAAGTATAAAAAAAAATTTACCCGTCATAAAAAATTTAAATTTTTTATTTTACCCGTCCACAATGAAGGGCTAATTTAACTTCAACATTTCAAAGGAAGGGTGAGTTTTTAATTTGCCCATCAAAATAATTTTTTAATTGCAGGTAGAGCCTAGAGGCTGCACAGTGCGAATATCAATTTATGCCCTGTCAGTAGTGGTCACTGTGGTCACCAGTCAGTACCATGTGGTCATCTGCCCAATAATAATCCCCCATTTAGTGATGTATTTATTCGGGAATCCACATTAATACACAGTGTATTATTTTATAATTTATATTTGGAAAATTTCAAGTTTTGTTATGAATCCTCTAGCTCTAGTTTCTTCGTATATCTGGCTTATTAATGGGCTATACTCTGGAAGAGTGGACAGCCGGAACTTGGAGTTGGAAAACATTAACTCTGTCAGATTGCATTATGCTGTCGGCCGAAACTTGGAGTTGGAAACCATTAAATCTGTCAGATTGCATTATGCATAGCAGCATAGCTGATTCGTGAAGTCAAGCGGTCTTCACTCAACCTTGATTCAGGAAGATTTGATGGCGACAGCTTATTTGATACAGTAATTGTAATAAAGTTTGTTACGGCAACTTGGCAAGCCCAATGCATTATGCCATTGCAAATTTGCAATTCTCCAATCGTCCATCACCTTCAAGATTTCATGAATCCATAGACTTATAGAGTCCTGTGCATCTATTTAAAGACACTTTTTCATACATTTTCTTTTCAAGATTTTGTAAAACAGCTGCTTGAGCAATTTGTGAGCTTCGTGAGCCAGCTGATTGCCTCAACTTTCAGAGTCTTTGACATTTTCTGAGCTTAGGTATTTTTCTATAATGTGGTTTGTCTATTGTTTCTCTGCCAGAATCTATGCAGTTTGTTTTACCAAAATCTATAGAGTTTGTTTTAATTGTATGAGGTTTGTTTTAGCTACATAAAACACATATCTATTGTACCCATTTCTACATATCTTCCATACAATGGATTATGGAGTCGTGAGTCCTTAAGGCTCATTTAAATGTTACCAGTTGCAGCTTGTCATCATTCAGTTGAGCATAGTCCTACGGTCTACCTAGAGTATACTATTTTCTATTTGCAGTATAACTATTTTTAAATTCATTCCGCCCTCACTATTTCTCATCTGAAAATGTTCCTCCCATGAACATCGTGCTTATCCAAAGGGATTAATACATAATAGGGACTTCTTTTCCCTACCTATGCAGGAAATCTATGCAGCGTATCCTTATATTATATTTGCTAAGAATTTTGAGAAAAATATTCTCATTAAAGCGCTTATTGGACAGAAAGATTAATATGAATTCTTAAGGGACTTCTTTTCCCGTGTATTATTTTTACCTCCTTATATTATTTACTTTTATTGAGATAGATGGGATGGCCTTATGGTACCCTCCATTCTTTAGGGATGAAAGTAAAA
>LPNX010445381.1:75172-93643 GCA_001517045.1 Pseudotsuga menziesii
TGTTCCTCCCATGAACATAGTGCTTATCCAGAGGGATTAATACATAATAGGGACTTCTTTTCCCTACCTATGCAGGAAATCTATGCAGCGTATCCTTATATTATATTCGCTAAGAATTCTGAGAAAAATATTCTCATTAAAGCGCTTATTGGACAGAAAGATTGATATGAACTCTTAAGAGACTTCTTTTTCCATGTATTATTTTTACCTCCTTATATTATTTACTTTTATTGAGATAGAGGGGATGGCCTTATGGTACCCTCCATTCTTTAGGGATGAAGGTAGATCATATTTTTTAGAGCAGTTGAATGGTTCTTTAAAGGATCGGAATCAACAGAAAGGAAAGGAATGGTAGCAAGATAAAGGTTTCATACACTTTAGGCAGTAAATAATGTTTGCATACATGATAATTTTTGAAGACTCGTATACAAAATGTTTTATTTTTGTTTATTTTTAGGTGTCATTTTGGTTTTTAAAAACACTAGTAGTTGGTCTATTTAACTTAATTTACAATTTTCAATTGAAGAGTTAACTTAATTTACAATTTTCAATTGAAGTGCAATTATTTTTATAACTTTTCATCTTTCAAGGGTTGGATAGTTACATGCCCTTTCAAAAAAAATTAAGACCAGCCCTTCAAATTTGACCCACGAATCTAAAAAAATCCCTCCAGAAACACCTATACATTTTCCCCAATTTTACTTAATAATCTTCGTTTCTTGTTGGGTGCTTGCACGTTAGTCCACTATTTTGTGTTGTGTCTGGAGTTCTATGCAGTGTGTCTGGTGCCTGTTCTTGATCTGTTCGGTGTACGCATCTCAGGTATGTTGAATTCTTACGTGTATTATTGATTATTAGCTGATACAATGAAAGTAAATAATCATAATAAATTCTTGGATTAAACTCTGTATTTGGATGTCCCTATCATGCACTTTATGATGCATCTCTGCCAAAAATCTGGCATCTTCATGGTTGCTATTCCCAGTGCTGGAAATTTGGATCGGAAGTTCGGAACATTTTCTAGCGATCTTCTTTAGCACGTTGAATTCTCCTTGCGATCTGGGTCTTTAATTGCCTCCTAATATTGTTAAAATATTATCTTCAGTTTGTAGGATTGAAGTTGTAGTCGAAATTTGGATGTCTGCTTAAGGAATGTATATTAAATAAAAGTGAATTGAATCCTCACAATGAATCAACAATATCCAAATTTGTATTGACATGAAAGAAGTGGCAATGGTAAAAGAAAATTTAAAGATGAAAAATATTCTCCCTTTTAATGATTCGGTGATAGTGTGACCTTTCTTCAATTTTCACTCAACAATCTCATGTGTTTTCTTTGATACTGTGTAATGGAAGCTTTTACCAAATTTGTGACAGATAATCACATTTCTCGTCTGTAGGATGGTAAAGGAATCACAACAATTTGATGAAAATAGTAATTGTATTAAAATGAAGCCCTTATAATATGTGAGGATTTCCGAGGGAGAAGGCGTAGCAGATATTGAACTTGGTAAAAATTCCCTAATTGAAAGTGGTAGTGCGGTTGGAAGGTCCGAGTCCCTACCTCATTAATTCATAGCTTGTCCCTCGCCCAAAAGTGGTAGCGTTTGCCTGATTCAGAAGGTATGGATAATGAATTGTTCCTTACCCA
The DNA here is from genome assembly GCA_001517045.1 of Pseudotsuga menziesii. Classification (NCBI taxonomy): domain Eukaryota; kingdom Viridiplantae; phylum Streptophyta; class Pinopsida; order Pinales; family Pinaceae; genus Pseudotsuga; species Pseudotsuga menziesii. The sequence goes on from LPNX010445381.1 coordinate 76,824, forward strand.
ATGAAAGGAAATGGTAATGCAGGATCAAAAGTCAGTTATTAATTCTTCCTGTTTTGCAGTCTTGAACGAAACTACAAGTCCTCGAGGAAAGAGATAATAATGCTTGCCCCTTTTGTTGTTATCCTCTTTTTTGAGTGCACCATTTCATAAAGTATAATTACGTCGTAAGGCGTTTAACAAGTGCGTTTAACAAGTGGGATTCGACTCCCCGAGTTAATGCTTTTCAGCCGTTGGATGCTTTCGTCCGACGATTGGGTTAATTTGTTTCATTGAATTTGATCTGCTACTTGCTGATGTGGCGATCTGACACCTGCTCCTCCTTAAATGCGCTCCTCCTTAAATGCGCGATCTGGCACCTGCTCCTCCTTATGTACTATCTTTTTCTGACCATCAAAGAATTCCCCGTTGAAGCCGAGAATCCCAGGTAGGCTGATCTCGGATTGCTTGATAGCTCGATTGTGGGGTTCAAGATGACCGCGTAGCGAATTGGTCGATCTGCATAGGCGGCATATATTTGCAGGGTTTTGTTCCAGCCATCGTAATGGATTTGAACCCTTATCATCCTTATCAGTCGCCCCGATTTGAGCTCGATGTTGTTCTGACCGAATTCAGAAGTACGTTTTCCACTATGCTATCCAAGAGCTCAACTTCATCATCCTCGTCCTTGAATAGATCAGTAAATATGCAAGGGAGAAAATCCTACATAAATATATCATGCAGCGAATGCCAATCGAACAAATGAAATGGAAGGGGCAGTGAGAGATGGAGCTCACCCACGCACTGTGAAACCGCTGAGATCTGCAACAAAAGAAAGTGTGTTTCTCCAACTCTGAATAGTTTCAAGGCTGTAGCGTGGCATCTCTTCACCAGGTTGAGATTCCTTTGTTTTTTTCTGTTCAAGATCCCGCAGGGCTTCAAAGTACGCTCCTTTTTTGTTCGTCCAGCGGACCACAGAAGGGTCAATCTTGTAGAAAATTGGAAAAATGGTAACCCTAGTGTTTTGCAACGAATCTTTCATAAGGAGAAGTTCATTCAAGCACTAATCAGATTGTGCATACCTTAGAGAAAATATTGCTATGTGCACAGAAGCATCACTGATAGCTTGTTCTATTTGGGAGGAGATCTTGTCTCCCTTCTTCATTTCATCCCTGTCCAAAAAAACTCTCAATCCTTGATTAAAAAGCCGTCTGTACAGATGGCTGGGAATTGTGTTTTTTGTATCAGCACAGTGATGATTATAAAAACATCATAAGAATATGAGGCCATAGAAAAAGAAGCGGAAGTAGCAATCAGGTTTGCCATTAATAAACAAAGATACGGGAGAATGTATGGCCTGATAAACAAAGAATAAGATGATACCTGTAAAATTTGATATGTGGAAACTGCAAGATACCTGCAAAATTTGATATGTGGAACCAAATATTATCTTTTCTCAAACAACAACAACAAAGAGCCGATTTCCGAGCTGCCCTCAACATCTTCAATGCAGCCTTACGACAGAAGGGCTTTCGCCACAATCAGGCAACTTACGCGGTTATGATCCATATTTTGGGACACGCCCACAAGTTTAAAGCCATGGAGCTTCTACTGAACCAAATGAAATGAGAGCCCTTCAAATTTCTCCCTGGTGTTTTTGCTGATGTTATCAGGGTCTATGGAAGAGCGAGTATGCCAGAATTACGGCGTAAAAATAAAAAATACTCTCCTCTCCTAACGTTATGAGGATTTGCAGGCATTTTCGGTGTGGGGATTCGCTCGACGCCTTTGGTGCTGTTGGCTCCGCACCAGGCATGGAGGAATGACTGAACTTTGCCCCCGCGCCGGTGAGGGCTAGCCCGTTTTGGAAGAACAGGCACTGGTCGCCTGGTTGCATGCTTGCCCACACGTGGTGTCCATGCAACCCAGGCTCATGTGGGATCCCTTGGGCAGCTGGGCGGTGGCCTGCCTGCATAGAAGGAGAATGGTAGGGAGACTGGAGGAAGGTAGGACGTGTCCACGCGTGAAGGAGGTAGGGACGGTGAAGGGATAGAAGAGGAGGACTGTGGGAGGAGTTGGCAGGTGGAAAAGGTGTGGAAAACAAGACCGGTGATGGAATGATTAAGTGGCACTATATATTGTTCTGTTCCTTTTTTATACTAATGTAGAGTTCCAATTGGTGGAATAATTCAGTGACAGTATATATTGTTAAGCTCAATTTGATGGAACAATTCAGTGGCACTACACATTGCCATCAATTGTTGCCAAGTTTGTGGAACTAATATTTCTTTTGTCATTCTTTATGAATTAAGATCCATTCAAGGTGTCTTGAAAGATTTCATGATTAACGCAAACTGTGTAGAATGGTTATTCTGGTTTGAAACCTTGTACATTGTAAACGTCTTAGCACCTTTTACTTGCTAAGTGAGTGTTGTGTTTTCTAAAGCTAAGCGATTGACACAATATTTCTTTTAGTCTTTAGTGTTTTGCTCATCCAGCAATCTATTGTGGGAAGCTTCATCTTAAATAGTAAATTTGGATTGAAAAGTCTGCCAAAGCTTTTTGGCAGAGACTGTATTTCCAAGTAAACTAGCTTAAATATTTCAAATTGATCAAGTTGTAGTTAACATCAGTTAAACCAAACCCCTGAAGTATTTTGTTTGGTTAAAAAGATATATTTTTATTTAACAAATTCCTTTTTGATGCATCCAGTTGCTCAGATTTTTTATGCTTGAGATAGCCTTTAGTTTATTAGTAGGCTCTACTTTAAACTTTACCCAATCATCAACGAATTGTGAAAGCTTCCCTCTTCTAAAAGAGATCAAGAAAAAGCATAAACATAGAGTTTGACAACTATCTTCCAGCAGATCAAACTTGTTCAGCTCTAGTTTACCAGCATCGTGACATCATAACTTGGAAGTGTATCAAACATAAAGGCTAGATAATTTAGAATGGACATTAGGCATTGCTTGAATTTTCTAAAAGCCTAGAGATAATTAGGTTTTAATAGATAGGTGGGTCATGGTATTTTACATGTTACATCTTTCCCCAGCCTTAGGATCTTGGTGGACATGTTTCTTGCTGACATTCATTTGGACACCACTGGGATTGTCTGGCTTTGTTCTCTTAACTTGCACTAGAAGGCATTCCCCTTAAGAAAAGATGGACAACCACACCGATGTTATCTTAACGACATCGACCCATCTGGCCTTCAAAAGACTCCCCTTAAGAAAAGATGGACAACCACTTGACAGGCAGTGACCAGGTTTTTTCATGATAAATAGAGATTATGTAGAATTTAGTATGGCCGGTGCACGGTTGGGCCTTTGTTTAAGCGTAAAACTATTCTACGATATTAATGAATGATTTCAAATGCCTGCCGTGATGCTACCAACAAATGGAAATGTGTCTAAATATTTACAGCTAAGTCTCATTGAAACTTTCCATCACGTACTGTGAGCATCTGAGCTATAATTAAGCATATAGACCTATATGATGTAACTGGTCTTGCAAACATTGGAAGTCCATCTCACATGTAACCCTTTCTTTAACCATTATTGTCAGTTTAAGTAGAGCTGGGCATTTTTGCTATTAATGGACCTTCTGATCACATTAGTCGTCCCTCCAAATGATGATTTCAAGTTCAATGTGATTCGTCTTGTCCTGGATGACTGGCTTTAGTTAGGATTATCAATTACAGGTTTGATGTTCTATTTGCGTCTGTTTGTCTATACTGTATTCCCTCTAAACTCCACTTTTGTGTACCCTCTTCGTTGTTTCTTCCACCCGGAGTTTTCTTTCTACGTTTATCACAAGCGGTTTTCTTTCCGCTGGGTGGGAATCAGCTAGATTAAAATCTAGTTGTATCAGTTGTTTTAAAGCATCTCAACCACCATCTTCTCAAGGCTCAAGCTTTTGAGTTGTGTTAAGCAAGGGTATGGGTAAGTTACGGTAATTTGAATTCATGATATTGTTAAATACAATTTCAATATAAATGCAGTCTACATCTCGTTGAAAACTAAGTTAAACACAATTTCAATGAAAATGCAGTCTACATTCCCTTTAAAACTAAGTTAAGCCTTTTTATTGGGGTGATTTGAACTCTGACCTTTATTTACAAAGTGTGATTTCATAAAAATTAATGGCTAATGAACTACCCCTCTTGGAGGCTTTTGACTCTTCTATATTATGTTGTGTGTGATGATCAACCATAAGATTTTATTTACTTAAATTTGTGGTTTAACACTTCAAATTGTCTTAATATGTCCACATCTCCTTGCTTAGCTTACAACACGGCGTTCTTTTATTGGACCCTAGATACAATTGCTAGTGTTATGCATCATGCTAGTATTATGCTATTGGGCATAATCTTGTTACAAAGCGAAAGGTAAAAATATATTGTGGATTTGGTATGTTTGTGATTATTCCCCTGCCTGAGTCAATACCTCCTGCTGATTTGGTGGGTGCAGAAGGTGGTTCATCAACTGTAGGGAGGTATCAATGCACATATAGTTGGATGGGAATTGTGGAATAGAAACCACCTAATTATGTGAAGCAACCATTGGATAAAACCCCTTTGTGGCAGCTTTATATAAAATGTTGTACAGTACATACCCAGTTGGCCCAACCCTATTGTCAACCGCAACTATCATAGTCTCCATTGAATGAATGTACAAGAGCATATCCCCCTGGGGTAATGCGTGTGTACCATCTATTGTCTCTATGGGCTCTGGATCTCCGCCTGGGACTAGGGTTTCACTCGGGACTGGTAATTTTAGATAAACTTAAGGCTTGCCCCCAGTTGCTATGCTCGGTCAAGGTTTTAAGGATATCAACTCGAATTCTTAGTACAATTCTTAGTTTTTACATTATAGTATATTACTTAACTACTGAACATAATCACTCACATCGGTATTCTTACTACTTAGAATCGTCCAGAACCAGAATTTATACAAGAGCCTTGCAAACTCTACCTCCAATGCTACTAACTAAATATTAATCCAGCGGGCATCCTGATCGATCAAAAGATCAATCCATCAGAAAATATGACTTTGATTCCAAAACCAGTTAAAAATCATAAATCCTAAGGTGTGTCTGAGAATAGGCACACAGGATATTTGTCTTTAAGGCACAATAAAAACTCAGAACTTGTTACAATGCTCAAGGAAGGATATAACATTAATTCCAAGTCTAAATAGTGATAAAATGTAGTGGTTAAATTCAGATCTAATACATACGGGAACTTGGAAGTGTGTGATGAGTAAATAAATCTTAGACATTCATATCTAACCCCTTCCCATCGCCTCAGATGGCTGTAGATGTCCACAGTCAACTTGAAAATAGCGATGAAGCGCTCAGATGAGGAATACAGTCTCCCAAACAGATGTAAACAGTAGATATTAGTTTATTTGCAATTCCCACCCAGTTACTTATCACTCCAATAGGGTGAGACCTTCCCAAGAGTGCTGCGACCTCTCTTCTACTGTAACTGACCCACAAATCTCACTGTAAATTGATACTAACAGCTGGTAGTGAACAATGAGTGCACCTACACTTGGATAATCCCTTTTTTCTACCACAGTAACCTACAGAAACAGCAGCAAAGAAGAAAAGTGCGCCCTCCACACTGGTATAAAGAGAAACTCAGCCAATACTAAAACAGTCTACACTTCATAAGAAACTCGGCCTCTGTAGCAAACAACAGAGCACCTATTTCTTCAGGATAGCGCGTCCTCTCCACAGAGAATGTAATACACAGCGCTAGAAATGTACATAATGGTGACTCGTCCTATCTCCTTGGCAGCTGACTGGAAACTCAAAAAGGAATGGAATGCCAACTCTTCACAAGCACGCCCTCTCTTTTTCAGTCTGCCACATTCTCCACAATTGTGCTCTCCTTCAAAAGATGACTGAAACTTATAGAGACTACTCAGTTCTGCTTGTAAAACTTATTTCAACCACAGCAATGAAATGCATATGAGAAATCTGAGTGATTACTATTGTCTCACCACCAAAACTATTCTCCTTTTCTTAGGGTTTTCATCCCAAGAGACTCTAGCTTCAAGAGCTCGCCAAAATCTATTTTCCAAATGAGAATAACATTAATAAGAGAATGGGGTTTCATGCCCTTTCTAGAATTTCTCTTTTCCCTGTTGTGGCTTTTCGACTTCCTTGACTTTTTCTAACAATTAAATATTATAAAGTGACTTTTAGTGAGAAAGTCACCCCTTTATCTTTTATTTTTATTTTTATATGGATCCCTTAGGCCTAAAGTTAACTTTTTCCACCCATTCTTAACTTGTAAAGTCACTTTATGAATTAATTATTAATGTCACTTTATAAGGTTTGTTTGTGTTTTGGTGACATTAAACTAAGGTATTCCCTCAAATAATATGCTCCAAACAATATTTTCTGTGCATGCTCAATAACAACCTAAAATGACAGAAATAGTCGGAATACCACAGAACGAAGGGCAAATTGTGTGGAAGTGATATTGATGATGGATTACGGTGATGGACTAGCCTGAGCTCGTATAAGTTTGATTGCCAATTGAAACTGCTGCAATGACATTATCCATTTCAATTGCTAAGCGCTCTACAACTTTCTTGAGTCTACACAAATTGCAACTACTTATGGTTAGAATGAATGAATCTATGGTTTGAAATTTTGAATGATGGCATAGGTTTGCAATGGTAGGAAAAGTAACGATGTACGCCATCATTGAAATATTTTAAATGGTATGCGACAAAGTGTTTGTTTTGAAGGAGAACAATGACAAGGGCATAATTAGAAGTGTCAATATGGATCTTAAAAGTTGGTTAAGATTTGGAAGTGGGATAATGGTTGTGGAGAACAATCTATGTTTAGATTCTTCAAAATCCTATTGTTGGGTATCCCAAGTAAACATGAATTTCATTGCTTTTCTCTTCTAGAGGGAGTGGAGAGGGTAGGCAATGTGGGAGAGATCAAGCATGAACCTTCAATAAAATTGGCCAACACCAAGTTGTGTATCTTTGTAAGGTAAGTAGAGGTAGGGCAATCACAGATTCCCCATCTCTTCCTAGGGTCCACATGTACTCCATTAGCATCCACAATTAGCTGGATATACTTAATGTGCTTCATGGAGGATTCACACTGCTCCAAGTTAGATAAAAGCTATTTGTTGTAGAGGGTTTGCAAAGCTTTGGCAATGTATTGGATGTGTTCTTCCTTGGTTTGCTAAAAAATCAGCACATTGTCAAGGTAGGCAATCACAAATTTACCTAATAATGGTCATAGAACATTGTTCATGAGGTGCATGGATGTTTCAGGTACATTACTTCATCCAAATGGCGTACCAAACACTCATACAATCCATCCTTGGCCTTGAACATTGTCTTCCACATGTCCTCATGGTCAATCAAGACCTCGGGACAACCAAACTTGAGATTGATTCTAATAAATAATTAACTTTCCTTCAATGAGTTAATAAGATCATCAATCTAAAGGATTGGGTAATAGTTCTTCATTGTGATCATATTAAAGGAAGGAAAACCAATGCACATGCACCATGATATATTTTTCTTTAGCGCAAGCACAACTAGACTACCACATGAAGAGATCTTTGAATAGAGTTGTCTCTTCTATAAGTAGTCTTCTATTTTCTACTAAATTTCATCGTTCTCCAAAAACTACCTACGATACAATGGTTTATTGGGTAACAATGCTCTACAAACAAGGTCAATGTTGTGCTTGACCTAGCAATTGAGTGGAACTCCATGGGGATCTTTAAAGACGTCATTACTGTTGTCACACACATAGTAGCTGAGCTACTATTGTTTTTTAGCAGTACTAAGCAGTTCCTTGAGCCAATCTTCTACTATGAGATTAGCAGATGATGAGCCACCAATTGATGATCTCCCACTTTCAGCAGATCTAGAGCATCTAGATTGACCAGTTCTATGCCATGACTGAGCCTCATGACCCCAGATTCGGTGACTGAGTTAGCCATTTTCATGACCCAGAGCAAATCATATGACGGTGCCCATGATGTACAACAGCAACAGTTGTTTAAGTGATCCTCGGATTTGTTTCAGATCCAGTGCCAGTATATGACCCAGGTGATATTATGGTTTTGTGCATATGGACTTTGATGTTTCCATGTTGTCTATTTTAGCAATGAAGCTTAGTTGATAGTGGTTGTATGCTGGCGATACTTTATTTTGGTTTTACTTGGAATCTAAAGTATAAATAATCTAGTTGTTATATCCAAGAGATTCCTTTGTATACTCATTGGTCATGCCCTACTTGTATTATGGATTTGGTCATTTCCTTTCAGGGACACAACTTGCTATTCTTGGCATCATTCTCATTGTCGCCATTCATCTGTTGCCTTCCCTTGTTGTTGGTTAACCTTGACTTGTAACTTGACTAGTGACATCTAGGATTTCCCCCACCTTCACCTCTATGTTGGAATAGGTCTCCATGTTTAAATTGTGTCTCGGTGTCGGTTTATGTGATGCTTATCACAAGGATGGTCTACCTCTAGGTCTTGAACACAAGTAGTCTTACCAAAGAGTGTCTTTAGACACTAAGGCATCGGAGCTTAAAGTTATTCTAAATGGATGCCCTACAAACAAAACAAAAGTGTCTTTAGACACTACTGCAAATAAAAGTAAAATTAGTCAACTGCCAAGAGATGAACACTCATCCATTGTATAGTGTAAGGCTCATTTTCCCCCACAAGACAACAGGGTGAGGCAACTCGTCGGGGCTATGGATGCTCGCTGGCAGCAAGGCTAGGCCTTAGTCATTTTCTGGAGCCTAGAAGGCTTTCTAGGGCACCTACTCTTGGAGGCTGGCAAGTTAATAAATAAATGTTTTAAAAAGTTGATGTCTAGAGGATGAGCACTCATTCCTTGTATAATGTACGACTCATTTCCCCCCACAGGGAAACAAGGTGAGACGGGTCCCCAAAGCTCATGTCTTTGTCATTTTTTGGAAGCGCAAAAGGCTTACCAGGGCACCTGCTTCTAGAAGTTAACTAGTGTATATTGTTCTGCAAATAAATTGCTAAAAAAGTTGTTTGTCTAGAGTCTAGTGGATCATTCTCATCATTCCAACAATTGTGAGACACTGTCATTCCCTATTGTTCACCTAGTCCAATTTATGTGTTGTGTGGATTCCCTTGTCCTTAAGCCTAGATGCTTACAGTGTCGAGTGTCAATTCATCCCATTGGCCTTACCTGGTTTCATTCACCTTCACCCTTGACTAGCAAAATGGATAAATCTATAAATGAGTATACACTAGACTCTAGAGGTTCCTGTTTAAAGCAGCTGATCATTTTGATTTAGATTATTTATATATATGTGTGTGTGTGTGTGTGTGTGTGTTGTGCTTATAATCGCCAACAGAAGATACTTGTACTTTAGTCCCACTGTTAGCATAGATAATTGAGCATGCATGTCTATTTGTACTTTGCAGTATTGGAGTTTAGCACTTGTTTCATCGTTTGATCATTCTTGACCTAGTCAACCTAGTGTGACTAAGCCAGGACCAGGGTTTGAGAGAAATTTTAGACCAATGGTTGTGGATGATGATTATTTATGGTTTATCAGTGTCCATATTCATGCTTCAGATGATGGTTTAATGTGATGACTTGTATTATTTTTATGATTATCGGCATTTACATGCTTTATTATTATTGTGGTTCTAAGATGGATGGGCGTGCCTTTGTGATGGACATATGGTGTATGAGTACTCATTCCTAAATGATTTGGACATTTTGAGTCCATTGGTACAACTAGTTTTTAGTTTCAAGTAGTTACAAGAGAGATATGGGTCTTTCAAGTATTTTGTAGCAGTTTTGCCTTAGGAAATTAAAAATAAAACACAGTGCAGATGATCATGAGTTCTCCTAGGGCACCAGAGGGAATCATGGGGTCTAGCCAGTTGATTGTACCATATTGTTAGGGTGATAAACCTATCGATGCAGTCAATTGGCTTCATTTTTTGGTCCTCGATGAGATATTGGCAGTTTTATGCCCTCGGGGTAGAATTTTGATGATTAAAAATGGCTAATGAGGAAATCGATTTGAGCAAATGAGGAAAAGAAATGGCATGGAATTGGTCTGAGGCACAGTATTTGGGTCACCTTCATCATCCAACATCAACTTCACTCTACTTGGGGTCCACACGTCCTTGATTTCTTCACTTGGAGGGCGTTTTGATGTATTTTTGAGGGGGTAGTCCTAGTTATTTTGATCACTTCATGCTATTATTGACCATCACACCTTGTTATTGTGCCATGGGACCATACTAGTGAAGGATATTATAACCTCCTAGCCCCACCATGTGCTATCTTATGATGATTGGTCATCTTTATGTGGTATGCTCCCCTCCTTGAGCTTTCTAATGGTGCACCCTTTCTATTATTGAGATGATTTGTATATGATGTATCCGGCTAATCTTAGTTGTATACTATATTGATTTTATCTTTTGATCGTGACCCTTAATCTTTTTTTATCTAGGTTTTATGTACTTGAGAGATCTATATATTGAGATGCTCTCTCATTTGTAAAGGGACTTTTGGCTCTGAGAATATTAAATACAAGAAAACTTTTGCAAAAACTCTTGAAAGCATTGTGAATGTACTTGGATGTGATTGTTATGCCTCTTGCTTAGACATCTTAGTGGATCTTGCATGCAAACGTTATTTTACTGTGGAGGTCGTACTAATCTTTTACAAGGTAGCGAATTGGTTGGAAGAGATTGCTAAGGCGTCTTGCATCATCTTCTGGGCAAATCGATTCATCTTCAGGTAGTTTTTCAATTGTTACTTTGTGCAATGGAATTTTCTCTATAGATGACATACGTATCTTATCTTTTTCATCCATGAACAAATCTCACCTCGGTAGTTTGATTTTGTAGGTAGAGAAGAGGGGCGCACTACCTTCACTGGTCATTTTTCTCTTGTTTCTTGCCGAATCTCCCTCGAAATTATAACTAGGTGGAAGGATCATCGACATACAAGGCGGTCGCAAGTATTTTCAGGTACAATTTGCAAGGTTAGTATTGTTTTTCATTATTTTCATCCAATTGTCAAACGAAACCCTTTCTTTCAAATCCTGGTTTTGTAGATCTGATAGATCTGGTGAGATTTTTATGACGACCATCAAAACCCACTTGGAGATGATTGAATAAACCCTAGATTTCAAATTTCATATAATTCTGACTCCATTTTCCCTGGGATCTAGCACTAGTCTCTCTAGGTAGGGGAGCCCTCCTTGGGTGGGTGGCCAAATTTCCAGATCTATCAGTTGGGTCGCTTCAACCCACTCACAGATGTATCCTTCAAGGCACTAGATCTAGCCATTTACTACCCTAATTTATTCTTTTGGGTCCACCATGTCCTCTTTTGCATAAACCCTAAGTGGGTCTCATTAGGGTTTTCTGATGTGTAGCTAGATCTCTCTAGATCTACGTTACTAAACTCTTTGTGGTATTTTTCTAATCAAGTTGTGTCATTTTCCCTATTTGCTAAGCCTCCCCAACTTTTCCCTAACTTCTATACCACATATATTCCCTAGATCTAGACTCCCTCAGATATTATCCCTCCTCTTTATTCATTGCACAACCCTAGGAGTGTCTTGAGTAGGTGCACTAGCCTTCATAGGCTAGTAGGGTCTCCCATTCATTGTTCTTCGTATTGATCTAAAGCGACAAGAGCCCGTCTGGTGTGACAACTACCCTTCATCTGTAGTGGAAGAGGCCCTTGCGATGTCACCAGTTAGCTACCTCGCATCTACCGTCTCGGATAGGATACCTTTAGTGGGTAGCTACACATTGTGTGATAACAGTTACATTCCTCCATAAGTGCCTATAACAACTTCTATTGCACTAGGCACAACAATTTTTCATACATTGACCAATTGAGCAACCAAAAACAAAAAAATATGTGTATCACTAACTAAATTGCAACAATGCTTGGATAAAATCATAGAGAAATCCAATTTTGATATTACCCTAAGAACATGGAACAATCTACCCTTTATCTCAAGAATGATTCTCCAAGGTCACTACTCACAAACACTAGTTCGCTCCCATAGGTATGGTTGTCCAAGCAAAAACATCGCAAATATATAATGATGTGACATCACATGTTACCTCATCTTTCTAGGGATATATGGTATACATTTGGCTATGGAATATATGCTCTCTCCCTCCAACTCAGTTGTGCTCGATGAGGGAGATGAGTTTGTGTACGTTGTGAGAACAATTGTGTTGGAGAATCCAGGTACAAATGACACAACCTGCTTATCCTTGTCATAGTTATTACTTCTTACTAGTTCTGACAAAAGAACTTCATGGGAACGACAATCCTTGTTATCATGTTCAAATGTCTTATGACTATCACACCACATGTATCTTTCTTCATTCTGTATCGGTACTTACTCATGTTACCATTTGTTGTAGTTGTAAACAATCGTCAAAATGGGAAGTGTTGTCTAAATTGCAATGAGCATGCTTCTTCGACTTTTTGTCATTCTTGATGTCATTGCATTGCTAGTCATGCTAGCCAAAAAAAAACTTAGGGAGGTTCTTGGATTTGTGCTTTTGCTCAACTCTCTCTCCCAATTCATGTGCATCTTCAAGTGTTTGAAATTTGAACAACTAAGAACTCCAACTTGTAATCATTGTACTAGTGTAGTTTGCTCCAAGACTTGAGTACAATACTCAACACTCCTTGGATACACAAACAAGCCATAGGAGTATCGAATTGTGTTAAATTATTTGTCAACCCACATGTTGCAATGATGACATAGTTGTCATTTCAAGTATTGATCCTCTNTACTCAACCCTCCTTGGATACACAAACAAGCCATAGGAGTATCGAATTGTGTTAAATTATTTGTCAACCCACATGTTGCAATGATGACATAGTTGTCATTTCAAGTATTGATCCTCTATACATCTTAAAGGATAATACTTATGATGCATCACCTTCGTGATGTAGTGTGACGTGATGGGTGCACCATGCTCTTCACATTGCTAGTTGTGGGTATCCCACCAAGGTTTGGAGGTAAGTGACATTTTAATGGTCATGAACCTAATTTTATCAATGTTGCCAAGGACTTCTATGTCAAAATAAATTTGCACAGCACTAAAACATTCATCTAATGCTTTTGTGTCAATTTTCCCTTTCAACAACACGAGCTTGTGGTTGCTTTTGACCTTAAAGGGGTTGCACCTACACAACAAACTTGATCTATGGTTGGATGAACCAAGAGAGATTTGAGGCATGATCCTATTGAACAAATTTGAAAACTAAGTTAGGATCTCTTCATACTGCTTTCAGTGCTTCATCGATCATATTTTGCACTACACTATCATTTAGTGTAGCAAAGCAAGTGGAATTATCTCCTACCATTTATGGTGGTGTCAGATGTATATAAAGATGTCAAGGAGAGTATTCGATCACCTCTATCCCTATGATACTCAAATGTGTCCAAATAGATATTCAATTATTCACACAGTATATAGTACTAATAGGCAATCTACCCAAAAGAAAATCTTGCCAAAACTCCTTAAAGCAATCAACAAAAACATCTTGCCAGTGTATATTACAACCTTCTAAATTGTGGTGACTACTTTGAGTTGTCAGAGCTTATAACCGATCCTGATGGTGTCACTTGTCAAAGAAATAAATTTCCATATCTGATGGTGACGACTCAAGTTATCAAACCCTAGAACTGATCCTAATGGTGTCATTTGTCAAAAAATAAATCTCCATGCCTTCTAGAGTTGTTTGTACTCATATATCAATTAATTGATTGTGTAGAGAATTACAAAGCTAACTTGATACTTCACTGATAGTAAGCTCTGTGGTAAATACAAACTTGGCCAATAGAAGCGACTAGGATTTTTTAAGAGTATCGTTGTTGTGGACGCATGCAAGGAAAGTTGCATACTTATGCTACTTAAGTGGATTAAATATGGAGCATAAAAGAAGCTCATTGACCACCTAACCAAGTGGGAAACCATGTACCATGTACCATGAAGATGATCAAGATGTATTTGACAAAGTTTTTCAAGCGAGGCAGTTTTTCCTCTTTCTCCTCTTAACTCTTCTCCATGAAATTTCCGCATCCCTACAGGAGAAATTTGTAATGATATGTCAACATGAGGGTCAAATTTTGTAAACCTTAGTTACCAAGGACATTATCATTAGGGAAATCCTTTCATTGAGTGTTTTTTCCCTTGGATAGTTAAAATTCATTTTTAGTGACTTTAATTATCTGATTTTTTCACTCACAAATTCCTCCAAAGTGATGAAAGGCATTCTAATGATCGATTCCATGGGGTAATTAAGGTCTAGGAGCGTTGTATATTACCATGCTAGAATCATCCAGAGTCTTGCGGAATTTCATTAAGTTTTTCCTAGGATTTTTTAATTTTTGGTTTTTACAGAATGTCACTCAGCATAAAAAAAGTTGTGATGTAAAAAGGGATAAGTGGCACCTAGTGCTCATAAATAGGGGTATGGGAACTCAAAATAAATTGTAGGATTACCCCCTACACTCTTGGACCAAGTTTTGAGTCAAGCCGTTGAGTTTTGATAAGGTTTTGGGCATATTTTCTTAAGTCAGTCAAGAAAATCAAGAAAATTGGACATTAATTAGAATGGCAAAATTTTGTAAAGTGACTAAAGTCACTAGGGGAGGGGATATTAAGTTTCCAAATGTTACATTATGTTCCTAAGGTGACATTAGAGGCAAAAAGGGCCCCCCATGCAAGTGATTCTTAAGATTGAAGTTGCCTCCCTGGGGGGTGTTATCACAAATCTTGTAGTTGCCCCATAGGGTGATCCTATCTAGGATGGCAGAGGGGAAAGGAAACCAAATTCATGACCTACGATATCCTAGACCTCTGAAAGTACTCAAATGTCATGCCAGTCAAAGATTACGCCTAGGGGGCATCCCTATAACGAACATAACCCTAAACAAAGGAAAGCATGTTGATGTAATTGTAACTTCGGAATGTATTCACTTGTATTTCTTATGTATTGTAACTCGATGTTTATTTTGGGATGTACTGTAATATACTTGAGTCATGTCATGCCCCGATGTTCCAATCGGGAGTTTCTATAATGTAAACAAGTAATCTCAAATCAAAGTGGGTAACCCTCCTATTGTCTAAGGGTTAAAGTTTTCGCAGTTCCGAGGCACTAGGGTTATTAGACTCACCTAGTGAAGTCGGCCCTAGTTGGGTTTATTCAAGTCAGGAATTAGTATAAATAGAGATTTAGCCTCTCTATTTATAACACACTCACTTACACTCAGTTGTAGCGCATAGCTGAGGAAGAGAGACATTGGGACAAGGAAGAAAGAGGTTACTGCTGTCGGGAGATCATCTTACTGTTTTGGGGCTTTAATTTTGGTGTTGATTCTATCTCTGAGGAAGTTGTGGGGTTTTCTCCATTTATGGTTTCCTCGAGGAAAAACATTGTGTTCATTGTCTCTTGTGTTTGATTGCTGTGCTGGTTGTTCTCTCAGTTAAAGATCCTAATGTTATGCTAGCTTAATATTAAAAATCTAACATGGTATCAAAGCTAACCTGAGAAGAAAACACTGTGCAGCTGTGGGAACTAGGGCTTCCTACTTTGTGGATCTCTCTCCACAGGTTTTCAGCAAAAGAAGGTTGGAATAACTCTCCTCCCTAGGGCGCATCTTTCTGTCGAAGCAGAAACCAATTCTGAGGTTTTTTAGTTTTGGACCCGACACTGCTGCCGGAAATTAGGGCTTTCCACAGAAGTGGATTTTCAGTGAGCCCAGGCCTGGATTGATCTCCTCCTCAAAATCGAAGTTAGGGATCAAAATCAAAGCATTTGGTTGGACAGAACTCCGGAAAAGAAAAACCCTAATCTGCTCCTGAACCAGCACTACAGGATTTCAACGCCAAATCCAAATCTGACATCTTGACTTGGTAAGATCTAAATCTTTTGTATTTCCATTTGAGGTTCTCAGTTAAGATGTCTGATCATACCAAGCTTGATGAAAAGCTTGAGGGATTTGATAACTTTCGAGACTGGAAGTATAGGATCTCCTTGGTCTTAGAAGAAAATGATTTGGACTCCTATATCAATGAGGAGGTTCTAGTTCCAGAGGGAGATGATGCTAAGGCATTACATAAGAAGAAATTGGTTATGGAAAAGAGAATTATTGCTAATTCAATCAAGGATCACCTCATACCATAAGTGTCCTCCCTAAAGACACCTAAATCTATGTTTGATGCCCTAACCAAATTGTTTGAAGGGAAGAACATAAACCGGAAGATGACTCTAAGAAACCAACTGAAGAATGTGAAGATTCAGAATGCAGAGACCATCCAGTATTACTTCACTAGTGTTTCTCAGATCAAGGAACAACTGGAAGCAGTAGATGAAGAAGAGGAAAATGTAGAGATTGTAATGACCACCTTGAAAGGTCTCCCTAGGACATGGGACTCTTTCATTCAAGGGATATGTGCCAGAAAGAAGTTAGTCAAGTTCAGCAGACTTTGGGAAGAATGTTCACAAGAAGAAGCTCGGATAGCAACTCAAGAAGAGAAGATGGGAAGTGAAGATCAAGATGTTACTGTTCAATCCAAGAAACCCAGAAGGGACCATCATAATCATCATTCTAAAGGTAAGCACTCTTCCCACAAGAAATCTCAACTCAGATGTTATACTTGTGATGAAATAGGACACTTTGCAAGAGATTTTCCTAAAAGAAAAAGAAACCTTCACAAGAAGAAAAACAACAAGAGAAGACATCATGCTCATGCTACAGAGGATGATGAACCTTCCACAAAGAAGACCAAATAT
>LPNX010445381.1:98605-114500 GCA_001517045.1 Pseudotsuga menziesii
GCTTGCTTAATGTTAAAAATCTAAAAAAGCAAGTAGATAACTCAAGGAACCTTGATTGGATCTCTTAGTGGGATAGTAATTAGAGTGTTACACAGTTACTAAGAGATTACGAGTGTCTAAGTAAAAAGCCCCAATTTATCCTAGGGTTTTAAACATGGAAATTGGGTCTAGGGGTAAATGATGAAATTAAGTAAAATTGGACAATCAAATTGATTGTTAGGTGTAAGATTAAACAATTGGAGGTGAAACTAGCAATACCTAGTTTGCAGATCTAAAGATACCCACTCCTCCCAAATAGGGTGTCTCCCACTAAAAGGTAGACCAATGTGTTGGATGGGTAAATGGAGTCAAATGATCGTGAAATTTTAGACCTACAGGTTTTAGAATTATTCCAAAGTGGGTTTTAAGTTTCATTAACCGCCGCAAACTAGAACCTACTAGACTAATAGATAAGGGTTTTAAATGAGGGTTTTGTGTGAAAGGAAAATGCAGCCCCAATATGATATAAGAATAAGGATGGATCTTACCTAGGATAACTTACGTGATGTTTCCGAGGATGAATTCCAAAGTGATGAAGACTATTTCCGTAGAGAAAAATTGGAGTAATGGTGAAAATCCAACTGTGTTCAAATCGCTAAAGGAATCCAAGTGCGCCCTCCTTCCTGCCAAGCCAAGTATGAACAATTAGATCGGCAAGAAAAATAAAAAATTCTAACGAGAAATAAAAGATGAGAGAGGAAGAGATCATGTGATATAAATACTACCTGTAACCACAAAATTTGGATGAGAGAGCAAAATGGATCTCTCCACAAGTAACCCCCCACCAAATCGATTTCCCTATCAAGCAAGTAAAATGGATTCAGAAAAATATGCCACATATTCACCAATAATTTCCAATGCAAGCTAGAGATAGCATCAATCAATCACAAAGAACATTCTTCAATCATCAACATAAAACAAGAAATCCTAAAAAAAATTCTCTATTATTCTTCAAGATCCAATGGTGCCAAATTTCCCAATGGGATACAATGAGGGGGGTTTCTTCTTTATATAGATTTTGAGAGACACAAACCCTAACTTACTTTTTCATCCAACAGTTGAGATTAAAACATCATCAACGGTGGAGATCTCTTTTACATGGATCAATACATGAATCACAATGACTAGGTCAAGAGGGGCGCACTTTTACCTAGGGATGCCTCCCTAAGTCAAAATACATCATAATAATAAGATATAACATGGTAATATACATCAAGGGGGTCACTTTAGGGGCTCAATTCTCCCTAGGCCCCAATACAACATCATAACATAAGATACATCAATGTAAAACATCATATCAGCAAGGTGAGGGGCGCTCCATGGGGGACATCCTCACTAAGAGAGCCAAATAAAATATCTGGAACATAAAACTGACTGAAATTGGTGTATAAGTGTCCAAAAAGCCATAATAATTCATTTGGAGAAATTCCCTTGCCATTTCCTTGACCACACAAGCCAAATCGATTTTTTTAGTGATTTCCTAGTTCAGTTTTTTGGTGGTACATCCTCTTAAAATCATAAAAATCATCATATCTTCTTTCAAGCTGAGAACTGAGGCAATTTGATTGCACAAAAGTGTCTAGAGGCATAGTAGAATGGTACAAGTGACTACTCATACCCCCTGGAGCACTGGGGAACCCTTGTAGAACCATAATAACTGCACTCTGTAATAAAAAATGATCTAATATTTTGACTAATAATAAAGTGATAATAATCATTGATCATGAAATCCGGGGCCAAACTATGAAAACTGAAACCGCGATATTGGTGTTGGGCATGTTTGAAGCAAATATAATCACAGTCAATTTTTTAGTCACTGCCTTGGGAACCGTGTCTAACTCGGTCAACTAGGTTGACCAGGTCAAAATACCCAAACTAAAGGTGAGATGCTAAACTACGTTGAACCTGCATGCATCCAAAGTCATAAATGCTCCAAGATGTAAACTAAAACCCAACTCAGATTGTGTTATTTAGAATCATGTTGACAATAATAAATAATAATAACCAATGTTGCACGACTCGGACTCGACAAAGACTCGACTGGCATATGACTCGCCGACTCGTGAAAAACTTGGGAACTACTCGGGACAGACTCAACAAGACTCGACAACAAGGAAAAAATATATATATAGCACATTATCTCATAAATTTTGTATGCAAAAATGTAAATAGTGATCATAGATTCATAAACCATAATCCACAACCATGACCATAAACCATAAGCCATAAACCATAACCAAAAACCATATTCCATAAACGATATACCATAGTGATTTAAAATTCAGAAATGGCTGCAAGTTCAAAATTCAGTCTCATAACAGAAATAGAAAACCAAAATAGACAATGTCTCCATGTACTCGAGTGTCATGCCTAACTATGAGTACGCCTAACATATGCCCTTGAGGAGCTTGTGCCAACATCAGCAGATTGAAGCAACTGTGAAGCAGGTGTTTTTGGATTTTCCATTTGAGAATATGGTAGATCAGAGGGATCCTAAGTCTCTTCATCAAGCCAACTCAAATCATCAGGGAACTCCTCCTCCAAAACCCACTTAGAATCTAAATCAATATCATCTAATAAAATTGGATCTAGGTCTTTCAACTACATTTGTTTTGTGAGCATTCGAAGGCTATAGTAGATGAAAACCAACTTCTCCAACCTCTCATGCTCCAACCTGTTCCTCTTTTTCTTATGGACGTGCTCAAATAACAACCAATTGCGCTCACAACCTGAAGCGCTGCAGGGTTGACTTAAAACTTTGTTAGCAAATTCTTGTAATTGTGATGCCTCAGAGCCACAATCTATCCACCAATTGGATGCAAAAATTAAAAACACAAAAAATTACAAGTTTTGCAATGCCAAATTGAAAAAGATAACTGCAAATTTATAAGCTAAGTTCTAACTTCTAAGTTATAACAATTTAGTTTTTACAAATTGAATCTTAAAATGGCATTTTATTGTCTTTGAGTCTTTGGGTTGAGCTAAATCCAAACATGTTAGATGCTTCTTTGTACATATAACGTTGCAAGTTGATTTTGTCTTGAATTTCTGGATTCGGGTACATCTTCCCAATGCATATCATGACACCTCTCATCACCTCAAGATCACCTTGAATGCTAGAGTCTGGATTATAGAATAAGCTTGGATTGAGATATGCTCCTGCAGCATGCAATGGTGAATGTAGCTTCCTGTCCCACCTGGAATCAATAATCTACCATATAGGGAGATATTTTGATGAATCCCCCTTATAGAAAGTCATGATGGCCTCTTTGGCCCTATCCATGCCCTCATATATGTATCCCATTGTAGGTTTCTCTCCATCCATGATCCTCAAGATTTTCACAAGTGGCTCAATGAAGCTGACAATTTCAGTGACTTTCTCTCACAAACCATCTCCTAAGAGAGACAGCTTCACAACAATTGCATCTGGTTTTGTGCTATCTTTCCAATGTATCCATTCCTGGCTACAAAGCATTCGTCTCAAAGCTTGGTACTCATTCAAAAGGTTTTGGAGGGAAAGAAAGGTTGTGGAAAACCGTGTGATAGCAAGGCGACTGAGTTCACCCTGTGTGTATTCCCTCATAAATTTCAAGACCCAAGCATGGTTATAGATATACTTGGTTATTTGTTTGCACTCTTGCACAACAGCTTGTACCCATTCCATCTTCTCGATGTCCTCCAACATCAAGTCTATGCAATGGGAAGCACATGGAGTCCAAAAGATGGTGGGGTATTTTGCAGAAAGCAACCTTCCGGCCGCCACATAATTTGCAGCGTTGTCTATAACTACTTGGACAACATTTGCCACCCCAACTTCTTCCACAACATCAGCTAACAATGAAAAAAATAGATGTGCATCCTTTACATGCGAGGATGCATCAATAGATTTTAGGAACATGGTTCCTTTAGGGAAAGCTATAACAAAATTAATGATTGTTCTGCCCCTTTGATCTATCCACCCATCAAACAAAATTGTGCAAACTGTAAACTTCCATGACTTTTTAATGGTCTCCAATTGTTTCGTAACGCACTCGAGCTCCTCATCAAGCTCTTTCCCCCTAAGAGCATTAAAAGAGGGGGATTTGTATCCAGGGTCAGTAGCTGCAATGGTATCAACCATGGGCTAATAAAAATATGACTTTGCATAGTTAAATGAAAGGTTGTTATGGTACCAAAACCTCCTCACTGCCATATCAGCCTCCTTTCTCTTCTTTTCGTTGAATCTCTCCAAGGAAGGTTGAGATCCTGGAGTTGTACGAGGAAGGAAGAACGAAGAATTTATACTTCTCTTTGGTGCAATAGTTGATGTGGATGACACTCCTGTACTTGGATTTGGTGGTGGTCCCATTGAATCTCTACCTATCATAGAAGTTTCAAACTTGTATCTTTCCCTCTTTTCACTTTGTTCTCTAATGGCATCTAGAGCAAATGCCATTGCAGCTGTGACTTCATCAGAGCATTTGTTACAAACCACGACATCTTTGCAAGAAATTCTTGCAAGGTGGTATTTCAACCTATTTATGCCCCCAGACATATGGATTGAACAGAAATTGAAAATGACCCTGTGGTCATCATCGAGATTCACTCGCACACAATATTTCCACGCTGAATCAAGAGGCCTTCTAGCCTTGGCTTCAGGTGCCATGGAATCTGAATTGCAAAAACATTAAATGCTCTACATTAATAAAAAATGTAAACAATAAAAAATATTGATTGTTTCTATTTGAAATCAATAAAACATTGCATTTTTAATCTTGTTTTGTAGTCACAGAATCATAGTCCAACAGGTCATTATTAGATTTCATATGGTTTTGTTGGAACATTTGTTTTTGTGTGGCTGAGATACTCAGCCACACAGGCACAAGATTGAAGAAACATTTAATTAATAATTGAAAGCAAAGTCTGAGAAATCATGGGATTCAAGAATCAAGGTTGTTAAGGATCGGAATAGATGTAATATATTACTGGCAATCATGGCAGAGTCATTTTCTTCATTCCATTCCCTACATTTATGCTTTAGTAAAAATTTTAAAATCACCACCAAATGGAGAAGATAAAGAAAACCTCAGTAAAGCATGCTATTCTCATGGATAATAGAGAAGATTAAGAAAACCTCACTAAAGCATGCTATTCTATTGACTCTAGCATTTTGTGAATATAAATTTAGTTGCTACAGTATGCTTAGAGTAATTTCCCAGGCCCCAAACATCAAGTAGACAACTAAAATTATTAGAAATGGACTATGTCCCTGACAATCACTGATGTTCGAGTATTTCAAATATTTCAAATGGATTGAGAACCTTAGCTCATCCTCGATTCATCCAAGCACTTCAAACGAGATGGGTAACCTTAATTTTATTCTCTAACTTACATTATCAGTCTATGATATCTGATGGAGATTGACAAGTCCATTCATCATCTACAACTGTCTGATCTTTTCCACATCTATATTCCAAGATATTGTCATGCATTTATTTATATTTCTTTACAATCTTCTTTTAGTGTGAACTTGTATTCATGAGTACAAAGAGTCAAAGACCTAGGTTCAATTATTGTTGAAGCATAGTAGTATGTACTCCATAGTCCAACTTACCACTAAACCACAGCCAAACTGAGCAAACAGTGCAGTATTTTAAGAAAAAATTGTCATTAAAATTTCTGAATATAGTCCAAATTTGCAATTCTTTTAAATTTTTCCTTCTACATAGTACATACATTATGCAGATTTCTGGAATGCTTTGCATAAAACGAATGAAAATTTTCAATAAACATACCTGGATGCTTGATGGTTGATGGAAGTCGGCCCTCCTTCAGCGAATTAGGATTCAACACTGCCTCAGCAAAAACGAGTAGCAAATGCCAACAACGAATGAGACTACAGTGTGCACCAGCAATTCCACCCTCCCACAAATGAGACCGCGGCAATGAGAAATGGAAAGAAGGAAAATCGAATGTGACTCCACATGAAAAATCAAATGCGACTCCAATAATCTAAAGTCTGAAACGATCGAAGGCGACTGAAATGATAGACTGAAACGAAAACGAAGGCGAATGAAATGATAGACTGAAACAAAAACAAAGGCGACTGCAAGGCAATAGACTGAAGTCTGAAACTATTGAAGGAAATAGACAAACATAAACGATCGAAGGCGAATGAGATATCCTCCACAGTCGGAATGCGAGTCCAAGGCGATAGACTGAAACGATCGATGGTGAATGAGTGAAACCATAGAAGCGTCCTTAGTTTTATGGCTCCTGCAAGATGAAAACTCCCTCCAAAAAATCCCGTTTCGTCATTGTCAAGTCTGCACGGGTTCTTCCAACGAGTGTGTCGAGTCTGTCGAGCAATCGTGAGTGCGGCGAGTATAGGCAGCGTGGCAAGTACGTGGGTGAGTCTTCTCTGGTTACTTGGCCTAGCAACCAACTCGGAGCCACTCATGAGTACCCGTCGAGTGGTGCTTCACTGATAATAACAATCAATAAAATATACTGTCTTTGAGTAATCATTGAATCCTCTGGAAGTCTCTTGTATATGCCATACTTAAAAAGTTTAAATAATTTGCTAGTGTTGGTTGAGGATGGAAAACAAGGCTAAAGAAAAAGGGTGATGACCTTTAGTTGGTTATGACCATGTGATCTCTCTTGATGATGACAAGTACACACAACCACAATGACATATGCATGACAGATAAGAATCAGGGATGGTGGTGTCTCACAAATGGATAAAGTACTTGGGCGTGTTTCCTTCAGGCTCTAACAAGTTTTCCATTTAAAAAATATTGAGCAATTTGCAACACTAGTCAACCTCTAAAGGAAGGTGACCTAGAAAGCCTTCTAGGCTTCCAAAAAATGACAAAGGCATAACCCTGACAGGTCAACCTCACCCTATTTCCTTGTAGCGGAAAATGAGCCGAACATTATAAAATGAATTAGTTATCATCCTTTGACCATTGACTTTTCAAACAACATTTAACTTTAACACAAGATAATAGCTAGCCTCCAAAGGCAGGTGCCCTGAAAATCCTTCTGGGCTCCAGAAAATGACTAAGGCCTAGCCCCGCTGCCAGCAAGCGTCCATAGCCGACGGGTTTCCTCACCTTGTTGTCCTTCTAGGGGAAAATGAGCCTTACATCATTCAATGGATGAGTGCTCATCCTTTGGCCACTAACTAGTTTATAACATTTATACATAGGCATTAGTGTTTAAAAACACTACTAATTGCAGCTTGCTTTTTGCATCATTTAGATATATCATTTATGTGTTTTGATGCTTTAGTGTCTAAAGACATTGTTGAGTGGAGGACTTGTTTTGAGGACTCAAGGAAAACCATCTGGTGAACTTGGCAACACTGACTAAGCCACATACTTCATAGCCAGAGACAAAAAAACATGGATTCTATCATGCACAGGGGTCAAGATGGGGAAAATGATCTTCAATCTCACAAATCTCAATCAACATAGGTCATGGGAAAAAGTAAATCATGGATGAGCTGGATGGATGGGGACAAGTGATACATGGAACCAGCATAGCACTAAAGTTTACAAGTGATACATGGAACCAGCATAGCACTAAAGTTTAAAAGTTGTGTAAAACATGGCATAAGCAATAGTCTTCAACATGAGACTTTTTAATGATTCTTAACACAAGTTTAAGCATCAGTACACATGTAATATAAGCATAGGTCACCATAATCATCATAACACAACAAGTCCAAGTTGTTAGTATACATCACAAAGCAAAATCCTACCAAGGAGCCACATACCTAATCTCACCATATGCATACATCTACCTAATATGCCCATCTGTGAACTGTGTACAATATTTGTTACTATGCTCGAATGAACTAGGAAACCACTGAAGTCATCTCAATAGGCAAGGAGATCTTAGTCTTGGCAAAGGAATCCTCTACATCTGCTATTGAACAAAGGCTCTGAACAACTATTGTTGTAAAAAAAATGATTGATGTTGTATCCCCATCAACATGTCTGGCTCATGAAAAATAAAGAGATCACTCGGTATGTTGCATGCTACATCATGGTAGCCCAGCTACAATATATGTGATAACAGGGGGGCACCCTCTCCAACCATGGGAATGAAATTAAATGGAAGTAAGTCAAATAAGTGGTCCCACCTTTATGATTCCCCCTCATTTGACCTAGCAATGAGTTTCAAATCATAAGAGGGGGGTTCCCCTCCACCTCCCCCACCCCGAATTGATTCATTTCCTCACCCTAGGAGGTGCCCTCTCTAGGAAGTGTACCCCCCTCTCCATGGGCCCTTCCCTCTCATTTGACAAGTGGCATGCATGCAACTACCCTCTCTTCCCTCTCTTTTCCTATTTAAGCAGGCTTCTCTTCCTCATTTGGGTTACAATCTCTCATGCTCTAGCTTTCTCTTCATTCTCTAGCTTTCACTTCATGCTCTTGCTTCCATTTGCTCCCATTTTGTGCCATTGTAATTTTCAGCCATTTGGCTTTGTTAATAAAATTCTTCACAGAAAATATTGTGTCATTTGGTGCTCTATGGTGATTTGCTTCCATGCTTCATAGCTGTTCAAGTTTGGGGAGGCCAAAAAAGCAAAGTTTTTTGCTTTGGTAATATTTATGGTATTTTTGCCATAGATATTATAAGTTTTCATTTTTGTAGTTAAGAACTTCATATTTTTCTTGGTTGAAGTTTATGATTTTTTGGCTCATCATATGAATCTCACCTTCCTTTTAGTTGTGTAGCAAAGATCTCTGAAGTTGTAGGTTGCTTAAATTGGAGAGTGGGATTCCTCGGTTGGATGCCCCACTTCTTCAAACTTAGAAGAACAAAGGACATTTTTCTCCATTTCCACTTTAAATTTCTGCATATTTATCTTATCCCATTAGCATTTTAAACTTGTTTAACTACTTGTATTCACAAAAACTTTGAAGCTAGATACTTGGTAAATTTTGTACATAAATGTTCACTAACACTCATAGTGCCCCAAAGTGATTTTGGGCAATTTTTACCATTGTTTTGCTGGTTGTTTTTTTGTAGGTTTTTGACAAAACAAGGGGAAACTCTACCAAATTTTGGCCATAAAAGGGTGCAAGGGCTACTAAAAAAAAGGACTTCAAAGCCATTGCCAAAAAGGGGTGAAACCCCACTTTTCCTACCTCTTTACTCACATATTTCTTGCTAAAAATTTGTTTATTGTAACAAGTCCAAGAGAGTCTCTTGGACTTGGTTCTATTATTGTTTCCCAAGTTATATCTAAATTTATTTTTTCATCCATTCCTTGCATGCGAAAAAGGTTGGGCTTGCCCACCCTTAAATTGCAAGTGAAGAGGGGCTAGAGTTAGGCATTTAATTGTATTTTCAGTGATTTTACGTGTGTTGCTTCCCCCATCTCTTCCTTAGGAAGAGGGTTGTGTGGCTAGGTTAACTATTCATTTACTTTTACGTTGTCATCCATTGTTTGCAAAGGAAGTTGAATTTTCCCACCCTTGTAAGCAAAAGAGGAAGGGCTAGGATTTAATTTTGCTCCTTAAAAATATTTGTACATTTGTTGTGCCTACACCTTGCAGGCAAAGTGGATTTGCCATCCTTGCAATATCATGCTGGCTAATTTTAGTTAAAAGTTCAATTAGTTTCTTCAATTCAAGGTTAACAAACTCTGCCCCATCTTTGCCCCATATTCACTCCCCTTGTCGATTCATCCAATCCTCTGTGATAAGAAAGGGAAAATATTTGTGTTCGCTAGAATAATAGGCACTCAACATCTATTTCATTTAAAATTGAGAGAATAAAGGTTGACCCATGGAGCTATAGGGGTAGAGGCAGCTGGGAGCCTTGTGGCACTTTGTGCCCTCCTATTGAGCACCCGACGATCTTTGGGATCGATTTGTGGAGCTAGAAGGGAACCTTGTGCTCTCTTGCAGAGCACCCAACAGTCTCTCAAATCAAAAGAAATATATGTTTGGCGTAGACACATTAGCTAGGTTTTTCTTTTCTTCTTTCAACACACACTAATTCACTAAGATAAATTCAGACCCATTCAAAATTGATAGGACCACTTGCAAAACATTTTGATCTCTTAACAATTTACAAAGGTTTTATTTCATGTTCTTCATTTCAAGTTGGGTTATTTACAAGTAGGTTTCTATTCATTGTTTATTAATTTTGCAGAAAGTTATTTCAATAATTTGAATGTGAATGTTATTTCAATAATTTGAATGTGAATATTGATTACTATTGGAATGTGAATTGTTTGATTTTACTTGAATCTAGTAATTCTATTTCCTTGGTTATCAAGTGCAATTTCTTAAATCTGTGACTCTATAGCCCAAGTAGAAGAGGCATTCGTTTAGTGAGTAGTTTATTATTTCTTTATTGTAATTTTATTTGGTTAAGTTTCGAAGCAAGGTTTGCCTGTCATTGAACATTTTGCATATTTTGTTTTCCGTTGAACTTAAATAAGCCAAACTAAGTTTCAACTCCTAAAACAAAACCTTTGAAAACTTAGTAAAATAGGGACTAACCCCCTTGACCTTTGGGAGTAGGGTCTAAATAAAGGAGTTAGGAATCGAGGTGACAATGGGTTCTTAACTCATAGTTTCCCTTTAAGAACACACCTAGCAGTTAGGGGACTTTTTTGCGGTTAAGTGTGTTTTAGGCAGCAACAAACCCCAAACATGCAAGGAACAAAGGGAAACAAAGCCAA
This sequence comes from Pseudotsuga menziesii, assembly GCA_001517045.1. NCBI lineage: Eukaryota > Viridiplantae > Streptophyta > Pinopsida > Pinales > Pinaceae > Pseudotsuga > Pseudotsuga menziesii. The sequence goes on from LPNX010445381.1 coordinate 109,335, forward strand.
AAGAGATAATGTAAATCAATAAAGATATTGAATCAACTGTATATCTATTTCTAATACTAAAGAATGAGCTACAATAGTGGTGGGGATTGAAGCAATGTAAGGAATCGTTGTAAATTTCACTGTGAGCACAATTGTACCAGATTTTTATCCCAATGAGATCCTTTCGGAAAGAAGCCATATAAGCAATGAGATCCTTTCAGAAAGAAGCCATATAAGGAAAATCCACTTCCTGTAAAAGATCAGCATAGGTATTCAAGGAAGCAGTCAACCTCAGTAAATCAGGAGCAACCATAGCCATTATTATATCAGAAACCATGTTCATCCCTAAACAAAAAGTCTCCTATAAATTAAATGTCTAAGAAATTTGATTATCCTATAACATGGCGATGTTTCCAACGATCTGGCTAAGTATCACTTATTTTTCGATATGGAAAAACATCAATAAGATCGTATACACGGAACTGTCTAGCTCAAATCGAAAACATCACGATAGGATATAGTTTTTCTTAGAAGTAAGCTAACGACACGACGATTTTGCCTGATGGAAATCATCGCGCCACCCATCCGACCACCGAACCGGCATTCCTCCCCGTCGTTGGCCCCCCCCCTTCACCCACCATCGTTGCCACCCTCGTTTGTGGTCCCTCCATTGCACTCCCGTCCTTGTTACACCCTCCACTGTTAGTTGCCGTCTCCACCGGTTGAGCTTATCCAGCATGTACGTTCATGCTGGATAAGCCACTTGGCGTGGGTCCCTACGTCAACTGTTGACAGAAATTTTCAAAACTCGGCCCGCTCCTGGAAGCCTTGTCCGCCTCCGTCCTGCCACCGCTGTCCTGTTGCCACCACTGCCCGCCGCTGGAGAACGTAAAGAAATGCATTAACTCTTTCACCTACCATCTCTACGGCTGTATTTTGGAGTTAAGGGGTCTGATTATCATTGGTATTCAAGGACTTGATTTCCTATTGTTACGTCTTCGCTCCAGGATCTCAACTTGAGCGGGTGCTCCATTATGCAGGCGCTCCGAGATGCAGTGGGGAGATTAACGAGCCTCAAAAGGCTGCACTTGAGCGGGTGCTCCTCTTTGCAGGCGCTCCCAGATGTAGTGGGGAGATTAACGAGCCTCAAAAGGCTACACTTGAGCGGGTGCCTCGCTTTGCAGGCGCTCCTAGACTCCATGGGAAGCTTAAGGAGCCTCCAAAGCATCTTCTTATACGGGTGCTCCAATTTGCGGGCGATCCCAGAGTCGGTAGGGAGCTTAACGAACCTCTGAAGCCTCTTCTTGAACGGGTGCTCCACTTTGCAAGAGCTCCCATATTCAGTGAGGAGCTTAATCAACCTTCAATGCCTCGACTTAAGCGCTTGCTCCACTGTACAGGTGCTCCCAGATTCAATGGAGAGCTTAAAAAGCCTCAAAATCCTGGACTTGAGCAGGTGTTCCAGTTTGTAGGCGCTCCCAGATGCCGTGAGAAGTTTAACCAGTCTGGAAAGCCTCGACTTGAGTGGGTGCTCCACTTTGCAGGCGCTCCCAGATGCCGTGAGAAGTTTAACCAGTTTGGAAAGCCTCGAAAGCCTCGACTTAGCGGGTGCTCCACTTTGCAGGTGCTGCTAGATGCCAATGGCTTGCTCCACTTTCCAGGTTCTCCCAGATTCAGTGGGGAGCTTAACCAACCTACAATCCAAAGCCTTTCCAATTTGCAAATGTTGCCTGGTGGTCAGTTCAGCGTTTGAGCTCGCAGAAGAAAGCTTGTCATTTGTTGTGGTGGTCATTTGTTGTTATTTCTGAAATATGGTAAGGTAGTGCAACTATACAGACAATTTATTGCGCTATAATCATTCAACTGGAGTCAATGTTTTTTTTTTCAATTATTCTTTAAATGTACAGTGTAGCGAGAGGCATAGAACGGGAGCTGTAGATGAGATTTGGGCAGACGCCACTCCTGTGCTGAACGATTGTACCCCGTTCCAGTGAATTGAGTTTTTTTATATTATTTGCACCATGGCTTTAGGAGTACAAGTTTTTTTCTGTGAAAAAACGAGGAAAAGTTTAAGCAACGCCGTATTTCAATAATATTTAAATTCTTTTACGTGGGTGATAATAATATTTAAATTCTTTTACAAAAAATCTTACTTAATATTTTATTGATAAATCTTTTTAATTTATTTTTTATCTTCAAAATTCGCAGTTTCCAATCCATATATATATTTAAAAGTAAAATGCATATATATATTTTTATATTTAAAACAATTGCATTTTTATTTGAGAATGTATTAAAATATACAAATAAAATCTTTTAATACTTTAGATATGATTAAAATGTTTTAATGCTATCTATTATTTTAACAAATTTCAATTTAGAGTCTACATCTTCTTCATATAAAAAAAATATAAATCAAATACTTTAATGTGTAAATATATTTTATTATTATTATTATATATAATAAAATAAATATTCATAAGAGATTTGAATGATATGTGATTTTTCATTTATAACTTTTTTCAGTTTAATTACTTATTATTATTATTTGTTATTTTTATGGGCTTATTTTTTATTTTTTATCTTTTTCTTTAAAAAATATCACAATTCATATTTTCTTTTTATTTCTAGAAAACTTGAACCATATTGTTCATTTGGCATGAATATTGCACATAAATAGCTGCATGTTAGCCCAAATACATCACTACTCTAACTTTGCTCATGGAACATATAATAACAAGTATAAACCCTTTTATAGGGCATGTAGAAATTTGCATTGAATATACAATAAAACTACTCAAAAAGAGCATAAAATAGAGAAAGAACCGAAGAGTTATGCTAGGTCATAACAAGATAAGCCTTCTTTCCCAAAAAGTATACAACAACCCCAACATTTTGTTGATGAAGATTGTTCCTAATTTCCTTTCATGGCATTGAAATATCACTTCATAGGTTCATTAATTGGTCAGACAACTCTTTGAAAAAACTATTAGGTGCCACTAACCAAGACCTCCAACTTTGTACATAAGACATAGTTGTTCAGTGCCCATGGAATTTCAATATTGCTTTGAGATCCCTCGATACCTTTTTTGTGAAGCCATAATGAACAAGTAAATGATCAACAGTGTCGTTATTATTCCTACATAGTACACAATCATTTGGTCCTTAACCACCTTTCTTAGCATATTTTTCCCATGTTAGAATTTTTTTGGCTAATGAAAGCCATATAAATAGTTAATGCGAGAGCACTTCCACTTCCATAAGAAAGATGACCACTAGATATTATCACGTATAGTGTTTTGAGACATAATGGAATCATAAGCTAGTTTGGCAACCACATGCTCATCAATAATATTTCAAGTCCAAAGAAAAGTATCCTTCTCATTAGACAAGAACATTCCACAATGATTGAGACCTTGGATAAATGAATTCCACTCCTTTGCTATAGGCCCCTCTAACCTAAATCAACTGCTTTGTACCAATTCCATTCATATCCTGTAGGAAATCCTACTTAGTATAGAGTATAGTAACCTAGTTCCTTAACCTTTCAATAAGAAGTTCCAAAAACTTGAAAAAAATGCTCCTCCCACCCATGGGTCCATCCCTAACAAGACTTTGTCATCGTTTCCAATCTTCCAAGCCAATTAGTTAGCAATGACTCGCATTTCCCTGACTAAACGATTCTAGAAATTTGAGATATTGGAGAGCCTTTTTGGTTCCATCCAAACCCAATCATCAACACACATACCTCATATGTACTTGTCCTTTGATACCTCACTTGAAAAAGCCATTACAAAATAAGCACCTCCACATATTCTTGGCCGCTAATGTTGTACCAAAGTTGAAGATATTTTTCAACCCCCACCCTCCAGAATCTTTTGGTCTCGTGATCCTATCCCACCTAATCAAATGGTAACTCCCTTTATCCTTCTTACCAACCCACATAAATTTAAAACATTTTTGTCTAATCTTCTCTTGAATAAATTTTGGAAAATTTTCCAAGGAAAGCTAATACACAGGTATCCCCTCAAGAACATATTTTACTAATACGAGTCTTCCACCCAACAATAGCCACATGTGAAACCAATCATTTATTATTTTTTCATTTTATTTTAGCCACATCCAGTCATTTTTCCTATAATATTTTGGTTTTAGGAAGAATCCCAAAGACATCATTTTCACTTCTAATTTTTCCATCTAGAATTGCAGAAGATTACAGATACCCACAGTTGTTTTCTCTTCCATCCCGAATAAAATTATGTATGCTAAACTCCATGCTTGAAGCCTTATAAAACAAACTTATCATAGCCAGATATTCAGTCCACTCATCGAAAGTACCATTACCAAAGAATAACACGTCATCCACAAAATGAGAATGAGTCAGATTATGGTGGGTTGAGACTTTTAATCCCTTAATTATGTCTTCATTATTTGCTTTACAATGAGTTGACTGAGACCTTCCACAATAAGGAGAAACAATAGAGGGGATAATGGTCACTCTTGCTTGATCCCTCTAGTTCTTTTGAATAAGTTGGTTGGGATTTCATTTATTAGAATTGAATAGTTTGTTGAACTTACACACCCCATAATCTAGTTGGTAGCTTCCAGGAAAACCCCAATATACAACAAAATGAATCCGAGGAAGGACCAATCCACCTTGTCATAAGATTTCACTAGATCTAGTTTTGAAATCATGGTTTCTTGCTTATGGATCTTGATAGAATGCATAGCCTCTTATGCCACTCCTATGGAATCCATGATTTGCCTATTATGAAGGAATCTAAATTGCTCCTTGGAAATGTATTTTGACAAGGAGATCTTGATACTATTAGCTACCACCTTAGCAATTACCTTATAAACTAGGCTGCACAAAGAAATAGGCCTAAATTCATTGAAAGAAATACGCTTTGAGAGCTTTGGGATTAACACTTAAAGGTAGCATTAAGTGCACCTGAAACATTACCCTTCAACTTGAACCCTTCTACCAGTTCCTTAAATCATTGCCTACCAGCTCAAAAAACTATACGAAAAACTCCACAATCCATTTGTCAGGACTTTGAACTTTTTTCTTTAGCAAACTTACTCGGTGTCTTTTTAATTTCCTCTAAGGACACACGATCAAAGAGATATTTTCCTTTATCTCCACTGAAGAATCTTGGGCAATTCTAAAGAAAAAAGCATTTCAAA
>LPNX010445397.1:0-45000 GCA_001517045.1 Pseudotsuga menziesii
TCGCTTAAGCGACGCTTAGGAGGAGAGACGTCGCTTAAGCGACGCTTGAAAGCCTAGCCGTCGCTTAAGCGACGCTAATCACCATCATTACAAAAAAAATTTTTATCTTCCTGATTTTTGGCACTGCTAAAATAAAAAATCCGCGCGCCGTCGGAAAAAACCGTCGCATTTTGGATTGAAATCTAGTAGTGACTATAGTTTTCTTTCTCTTCAATTCCTCTCCTTTCAATGTATCCAAAGGGTTCCTTATACAGTGTTTCAATGGGGTAATGGAAGGTCAAATCCAAGCTATCTCAAGGCATATGGAAGGCCAAGGGACAAGTGACTCGGATCCACATCAAGGAAAACTCCAAAACTATTTGGCCTTTTGCACACATCCCGACGTACGTGGGTTTGAGGGTCATATCCGCATATATACGCGAGAAATAGGTTTAAAAGTCGCTTATAGCAAATAATGTATGTTTTTAGGGATGATCTTGGAAACATCAAAGGTACAAAAATGGTCCATGGGGTCCAAAGAGTCTGCAGAGGGACAGGGAAGGCCATAAAGGTGTGATCCACCATGTGTGGTAAAATTAGCTGTAACAGATGCCCCCTAATGTGTGAGGTTAGAGGGGTGATACGATGGCCGAAATACATTATAAGTCCATCCCAGAAGTGGAGTGATGAAGTACCAAGTGGAAGAACCAACCATCCAATAGTATAATGCAATAATCAAACTTTGCACATAACTGCAAGTAGATATAGCAGTCCCGGACACATAAGAGTACAATGGCCATGAATAGGCATGATACAAAATATGACATGTGTGGTCATCTCCACGTACAATATAGATAGATCAAAATCTCCATGATGAAGATATGCAAAGGATCATGATCTCCATGAAAGATGAAGAGATATAATGGATCAAGATCTCCATAATGGCTGAAGATATCTGACATACACTGGAATCAAGTCACGAGAGCTGAAATATCATGACAACTAGCATGATCAAGGAGGTAGCATATATGAAATTCCACCAATCTGGAAGGTCTTCTACACAATCCGCTATGAGTACATGTCTTACTATGTGAATAGAGGTGTCGAGGTTGAACATAGTAGTCCATTGTTTGATTACCGGTCATTGATGTATACCGTTAACAGACACGAGATCACCCATCGATAATGAAAATGGGAATCAAGGTACTAGAGTGAAAACTAACAAGTGTGAATAAATGTGTTGAGGTCGAACACTTGAAAGGATCCATCGATCAGGGGACATTGATGTATTCCCAAAACTGTCGATGGCGAGAGAACCTGCCACTGATGACTGCAAGTCTTAAGGCACTCAAAACTAACTCTAGATTCCTATCCCAGAATAAATGATATGAAGTTGATGGGATGAAATCCGCTGGAAGGAGGGCATTAATGCATCCCTCATCATTCAACACGAGGTACTCAACAAAGCTGTATAATGTGGAAGGACTCGATCGTAATGTGCACGAATCAATATCAGTACCGAGAATGGCCGACATGCAAAGTCAAGAGAACTAAGGAATGGCCGACTCAAGTTTCAACTTCCTTCGAACAAGAGAATAAAGGCAAATGGTGATTGAATGTAGGAAACATAGACTAAATATACAAAACTGGGACATCTCTGCGACACAGGAGGCATTGACAGAGGCTCCCTAGGGACTGGAAGCTTAACTAGTCGGTGGAGATAAACTTAGAGAAACGAGTATAGCCCCTAAAGTCAAACTATTAACCCAACCAATGGATGTGATAAACAGTGCTCTATTCGAAGGTGACATGACTCGACTGCTGCCAAAGATAACATCTTTTCCTATCCAGCTTTTTATTTATTTATTTATTTTTGGACTTTTTCAAATATTTTGAAAATCTTGAAAAAGAATAAAAGTGCTTTATAGTTACAGACTAGGAGGAGACGAGTGTCAAGGGGCAAACAAACTAGTTCCAAGTAGCGGAACATACCTATGCTCAATACAAGGAAACATGTATAGGATAATGACACTCGGGGGAAAGTCCCCTCCCGGTAAAAAATGGGGAATCAAGCTGCAAAAGATATATAAAATGGCTCTGCATGGCTAGACATGAGACACGATCGGGCTATATGGCTGATAATCAAAGTCAAGGAAACCGGCATAAGGCTTAATAAGGCAAGAAAAACTCATGATAATGCAATTACAACTTGACATATACAAGGGATTCCTGGGGAAATGGCCAGCATAAAGTTCAAGAGGAGTATGAAGCTCTTGCTCAAGGACATGGCAGAACTAAAAGGGACTCATGGACCTAAGAGAGGACTCACAACATGGGTACCAGATGAAAAAGGGAGCTAACTAGGATACCCATGTATAGGAAAGCTCTATCATTCACATAGTACCACCTCTAATAGTAGCATGAAGGTTCCGTGATATCATGGAATGGGTTCGTACCTAAGGGTAATATGGAACGGTCATAAGGAAATGCATAAGTGCAAGTAGATGTGACATCCTAACTTATATGCCAGTTCAGACATAATACCTATGATAGGAATGAAAGGGTCGAAACCTTGGAGAGAGTGTACAAAAACTAGACTCTACATGATAACCATATTAGTCCAACACAAACCAAAATAGTCAAAAAAGAATCCAAACTATAGGATATAGGGAGGAATGATCATGACAATAGCACCCAAAGGAAACAATGCGGTGAACGATGGGACATAACAAGGAAAGTAAGGTGTAGACCTAACATTCATGCATCCACTACCACCCCCGTAAGGGTGACCACCAGTGTAAAGACCAAGAGAAGGGAGTCAACATCCTCCACAAATGGAGTAGAGGGTGAAATGTGACCACTCCCAAACTATGATCACGGTAAGGGGCTGTGATGCCCCCAAGTCCAACACCAGGGTCCGTACTAGGACCAAGGACGTGTGACAGGATACCAAGCATGCCGAATATAAAAGGACCCAAACTCAAGAGAGCATAAATTTACTCAAGTAACTATGATCCCAAAGGCCAACTAGCACACTGAGAGCAAACTCCTAAGAAAATCTATAGCCAAAATACAAACAAACCAAGGGGAGGATATGTGAGCTCCCGAATGAAGCAGGTATGTCTCACCTAGGAGAGGCTTGAGACTCCCATACACAACAAGGGGAGGTTCATAACCAATTATAGTGGCCCTCATGCTTCAACGCATATAGCGATTGTGTTGTCCGACCCCTACCTGGCCAGGACACCTACAAAATAACCTCTGCGAAGTACCCCCTCAATAACCTAGGTAAGGAAACTAAGGTCACCTCAATATAATCAATGCTCAAGCGGAGAGTCGCAGGCGAGATTGACCATATGGGCAGGGTAGCAAAGCCCGAAACTCCCAAAAGAGCCTGTAGATATGAATACAATCCTGGAAATATCTTCGACGCTACTCAGTTATGACCAGGGGTCATCCCAATCATTAACCGCTCACACTGCCTCATGCTTAACTCCTGTGTAAGAGGAGCATCCTGAGAAACACTAATTATACCAAGGATTTCACTATCTCACCTGGACAAACACCTAATTGTTTTGTTTAGTGGTCTTGGATAATTAACTCACAATGAGCTATTCCAAGACCCTAAAACCTATTCTTGTTGGTGCACCCTATAAAAGAAAAGAGTGTAATTCATTTTAAATTATGCATTGATTTTAATGGCTATAATTACTCAAAGGGAAATGGCCATGCAACTAATGATATGAATACTGAGCAGTGAAATAAAAGTGCACACCTAACAAGCAATGCCAAGTGCAATATTGTAGAATGAAAAACAGGGTATGCCACTACATGAGATACATAAATATATATTCTTTTCCGAATGCTAATGCAATCCTTCCTATATGAAAGCCTAAATAAAACTCTCATCCAAGAAATCCAATGCAAGTACCTCCTCAAATCCATATGCAAAAAATGCAACTACCTTGTATTTTTCAATATAAAAGAATGAAAATGCAATAAAAGTCATCTAAAACTCTCAGTCTCTGCAACAAGTATAAAACACAAGCCCAACAAGACACTGAGACAAAAAAGAGTAATGCACTAATGGCAAAAAAAAAAGGATAAATGACTAAAACTACTTTCAAAGGAAAATTAATGAAAAAGTGGTCTCTGATCACAAAAGAAGCATCCAATAGACAACATCAGACCCAAGGAAGACCCAACCACACTCACACCCCACCCAACAACTTCCCACAACATCAAACTCACCAAAAGGGAGGATGTACGCGACTGTTTAAAGAACAACTGTGTATATACGCGACTTTTGGCCAAAATGCTACATGTATACGCGGATTTTGGCATGTATACGTGGATTTTGGCCAAAAACCTGCATGTATACGTGACTTTTGGCCAAAAATCCGCGTATGTACATGACTTTTGGCCAAAAACCTACGTATACAGAGAAGACAGTGGTAAAAAGCAGGCCAAGGGTCAAACCAATAAAGGGGAGTGCCAATGGATGAACATACTATAAAATGCAACACAGAAACAAGGAGAAACAAAGAGCAAGTCAATAATATCAAGCACATTGTGCCCCCAAACCCCAAAGAAAAACAAGGAACATCCCCAGCGGAGTCGCCAATTATGTTACGGAGAAAAATTCCTATGGCTTGGGGTACCACAATAGACAGAGTAACCGCAAAAATCAATCCTTTCCCATATGCAAGAGAAACCAAACATCTAACACTAAAGGATCTCGAAACATACCTTATTCCGGATGGTTGATGTAGATCCCCGTTGAGCTTTTGCACTCTCGCTTGTATTAGCAATTTGCTCTCTCAACATTCAGCAAACAAGACGAGCATGCTATATAATTGTGTTATACCTACTCTAGCATATACAATCAATAACATATAAGCATTTAAAAGAATCCATGGATTCAATACTCATTTAAATACACATTATTGGACAGGAAAATATATTTCTATTAATATAAATCAGAGATTACAATAGTGACAACCTCTGTCGGCACGTCTACGAACCGAAGAAATTGAGTCCTCCACCACTTCAATCCTCCATCTCTCGATAGCAAGCTCACAAGCAAAAGGAAAGCTTGGGAAGAACACAAAGTGCTCCAAGGGACAAAGGGATGCAGACTCAAGTATAAGCTCCAGCAACAATGGACTATAGTTTTCTTGCTCTTCAATTCCTCTCCTTTCAATGTATCCAAAGGGTTCCTTATATAGTGTTTCAATGGGTTAATGGAAGGTCAAATTTGAGCGATCTCAAGGCATATGGAAGGCCAAGGGACAAGTGAATTGGATCCACAACAAGGAAAACTCCAAAACTATTTGGCCTTTTGCACACATCCAGATGTACGTGGGTTTGAGGGTCATATCCGCGTATATACGCGAGAAATAGGTTTAAAAGTCACGTATAACAAATAATGCATGTTTTTAGGGATGATCTTGGAAACATCAAAGGTACAAAAATGGTCCATGGGGTCCAAAGAGTTTGTAGAGGGACAGGGAAGGCCATAAAGGTGTGATTCACCATGTGTGCTAAAATCAGCTGTAACAAGTCCAAGCAAGCATTTCATGTCTAATCAAACCATAATCAAACGAGAGATATCTAGTTGAAGAACAAGAAATTCATATACAATGAATAGTAGAGATTTTATTATATACATGAAGGGATACATGAAGGGATAATACCTGGAACGATTACCCAAACCCAGATTAAAAAATCCTTTACCAAAATCAGTCTTAGCCAGGAACAATAACCCTTGAATACCTGCAACTCAGAGCCAAGCACATGGTCCATGGTGGAAGCACTCTTTCAGAAACGGTCTCGGTGCAGTCCTGGTAGCCACTAAGGCTGCGACTTCTTTCAAGTGATCTCTTTGCCATGGATCTCTGTTTCATAGAGATCTTCTTCTTTCCTAGGTATAGACATGATCCTCTTCTTTTTGGTTATGGGTATAGGCGGGAAAATTTGGAGAAAAATTGATTGGATATACATTTTGAATTTTGAGATAAATGCAAGCCCTAGTGATTGGGTCAGGCTTTTTTCCTTTTTTCTTTTAAATAAGAGATATAAATATAAAAAAACCTATAAGAAAATAACATACAATTATATAAATTAAAAGTATAATTATTATATATAAATATAAATTTTATTTAAATATTAAGTAATTAGCACTTAGAAACTTTAAAAAAAAAACTTTAACACTATAATTAACTAATAAAAAAAATTAATAATAAACAATTAAAAACTTAAATTCCAACACATACATTAAACTTATAAAAATTATTATAATAATTAAATAAATAATTAAAAATTACAACAAAATTAAATAACATTTAAAAAAAATTAAAACACAAAATACTCAACCTTTAAATAACTTTAAAACTAATTTTATAACATTTAGTTCAAAACATAAATAACATTTTAATTAAAAATCAATAACCGTCTAAACTTTTAAATAAACATTATAAATAAACATTATAATTGAACATTATAAATAAACATTAAAGATTTTATAAATAGACACTATAAATATGGAACTTTAAACATTAAATTACTTATTTAATTTAATAACACATAAGATTAATTTTTCACTAAAAATAAAATTACAACTTAAAACTTTAAAATATTGGACAAAAATCTACATTATATTAATAAATAATAATAATACTTTAAAATTGGACAAAAAAACCCTAATTCTACCAAAACCCACCAAAAAAACATTAAAATTTACGAAATAAAAAGAAACTAACAAAATTCATATGAGTGAGATTCTTCTTCTCCTAAGGATGAACCTGCTCAAAAGGTTTGTCTAATTGAAAGATTCTCACCACAAATTTCCACTTACTGTTAAATATTTCAATGATATTTATATTTTTTTTAAATATTTAGTATAAAAAGATTTTTTAAACATTTAACATAAATATAATGCTATGAGATTTATATATTTTAAAATTAATTGTTACAAAATTTTAAAACGAGACAAAATGAAAAAAAAAAGACAAGCACAAGGTTAAAAAACACAAAAACATAGACATTAGGTTATACAAAGAAAAAACTTGTAATGTGAAGGAGAGTAAATCAAGAAACATATGAGCTAAAATTGTTTTGACAAGGCCCTAGGTTTAATATTGTGTGGCGTCAACCTACTTCTAGTAATGGTCGGGGTTGAAGAAAATGTAGGTTCACTCTTAAAATCTAGGGCCAAAGAACTCATAGTATAAGGAAGGACACTAGTAATGTATTTATGAGTAAGTAGGTGTCATACATAGATGACTCTTTTAAGCAAATTGGTTGTCCTAAAACCTCTTGATGTAGCACAATATGGAGCTTGTGTGGATTGGTGGCTATCAATTAATGTCTTAACCACTTCCTCCTTGTTCTTAGCCATTTTAATGCTTATTTAGAAGTGATTAAACCTTGGACACCACATCATGGAGGTTACTAATGATGTGTGCTAGCCTTGAGTCTATTTTTGGGATGAAATCACACATGTGGATTGCTCTTCCATCTTCAGTGTGGATTATATGTTTGTGCTTAGTTGGGTCAACACTATGACCAGACGTATCTTGCCTACTTTCTTTTACTTATGTGCATCATACTATCCTTTTCCTTAATGAATATCAGATTAATTACCTCAAGCACATTGAAGGAAGATGCGGGTTTATACAACCTTTTGACTTACTTCCTTTGTCGGGCATGAAAATATTGGGTTGTTGCATAATTGTATGCTTTACTTAGTAGCCTTAAACAATGTGATGCCCCTCGATGTTATGAAGAAGCTTGGCCTGCAAATATCCAGAACTTATAAAAGTATGTGTGTTACAGACTCAAGGAAAATCAAGGTCCATGTATTGATCAAAGACTTGTAGGTAAGACTTGTTCCATACTTGGATGTTGGCTTTTTTATGGATAGCTGGTGTCATTGATGTGCCAGATCCAAGGGGTATGTTTCTCTCTAGGAAATGGGTAGCAAATTTAGGAGGAAGCATTCAGTTGGAAAAAGTTATAAACATGAATACTATGTTCATTGAGATATGTATGCCCTTAATTATACATTTTCACAAGATAAATAGTTAATCGCCACAAGGAGAGAATCTTTACCTTCTAAGAGTGACAAACTAGTGATGAATTCCATAGATACCTCTTCTGACTTATGGTTAGTAGTTCCAAATAACAATTTTCATAACCAGAAATATCTTGTTAAATGGGATATAGTTGATAGCCCATAAGGATACAAATATAATGATGATAATGAATGTGATGATTGATACAAATATTTTTGATGTTTTAAATACCATTGAATGGTCACAAGTTAGATAGGACTCAACTCTTTGAGACTTAGCCTATTTATTATAAACCAACACACACTTAATATGTATGATTTGCATTCATTAAATTTGCAGTGACATTATGTTGGAGAATATTAAGATGAGGAACATTTTATGTCTTATTGTTTTGGAAAATATCACATTCTTTTGTAAATTAATCAATACCAAATGTCATTATCAACCAATAAAAGTTAAGGAGATATTCCTATGAGTTTGTGAAAACCCACATGACTCACCAATGGACATGTATATAATGAGACGAGTTTGAAACAAAAAATTATGGTATGTTAAAGGTTATGGAACCATTATTGGTATTCCATGGGCAGTGCCAATGCTAGCAGGTGCCTGGTTCAAATTATCCTGGGTGAGGTGCACTAATCTACCCCAATGGGTATATTAGGGATTCCATCAAGGAATGTTGGGAAGCATCATGTATTTCCCTGCAAAGTTACCATTGGAAAAAAAACACAAGGCTGCATTATAGACAATACCTAGGAAATTCCAATTTTCTTTATACCAAACCAAATTAACCACCAAAAAATTGGATGTAGATGTTGAATATCTAAAGTTATACTTAAAATTTGTTAACATTCATCCAAGGAAACAAAAAATAAAAATACTAAGCATATATATTGTTGTCATCTCGATAAAAAAGATATTTTAAACCTAGTTGATGGGACCAAGGGACTAAGAAAGAGAATTAAAAAAATACATTTATAACCCAAATCTGATCAGAAAGAAATCAAATGGTATTGCTAAATACATGATATGTTATATTTCAGAAGTGGTTTAGACATATGCAAGCTAAATACCGAGAAAAGGGAAAAAAATGCATCTAAGGAAGAGTTTCAGTTGAAAATGTATAGTATATCTGCTTGGTATTGGATGCTTCTTGCATCAAAGTCATCAACAAATAAGGGTTGTTCTAGCATTGGAAAGAATTATATAAGCATTAGCAGGATATGGTTTATAAAGGTTAGTTTAAACTCTAGAATAAACAACAATCATAATACCATGCATAAGAAGCATTATCAAAAACTTTCAACAGGATTGTTGCTTGAAACAATTTTACTTCACAGTGCACACCCCTTAGAAATAGTTATGCACCATTCACTAACATGAATGAACATATTTTTAATGATAAGGTTTGAAGTGATCTACATCCATTTTCAAGGTGGACAAGTGTTGTTTCAGTCAAGAGAGAAAGGTTTTCCAGGATGAGAGCATTCAGTGCACAACACAGAACACCTATTGCTTCTAGGGCACCATCAGTCAGCTTTATACATTGCAATTATCTAGTGATAAAAAAACACCCTCAATAACATAGGTATCAAACTAATGTAAGCACAAGATGTTCTATGAAATATATTCCACTATCCAAGTTATTTGAACTAAACTAATTTAAAACACTAAAGAAATTGAGCCACTTAACCACAACCAAATAGATAAGTCTCTTTCAAGTCACTACCTATATATAAGAGAGTATTTCACTAACAAACTCATTGGTGACACCTGCTATCCTTGCCATTGATAGCACTTTCAATTTTTGCATTGTTTTAATGCAGGCAGAATCTTGAAGGCTTCTAGCTGCTGTCATGACTCCATACACAATTCCTTAATTACTGGTGCCAAAATGTCTCCATTAGGATTCATATCATGTAATTTTTAAGTTCATTTATATGTCATTATAGTCATTTCAATGATAATAGGGTCGTTTAGATCTCATTGCAGGAATTTAGGTGCCATTAGAATCAATCAGGATCCAAAAGTGCTACCACATGCATAATCATCATTGACATCTACATTGCCATCAACATCATTGTCATCGCCGAATTCAGCATCAATGTCATCATCAATATAATTGTGATAATAACGAGTAAGGAGCCCTACTACCTCACAAGAATGGATGATATAGTCTTATACTTATGAAATCATATCCATACGCTCCATCATATTTATCTTAATGCATCATCGTCATGTTTTTAGGGCCAATCAGATGCCATTAGGGTCTATCAAATGTTGTTGGGGACACTCAAATGTCATTAGATAAATTTAGGTGACATTAAGATAATTTACCCCTCGTTAGGATTAATCAAGATTCAAAAGTGCCATGATTATGATCATTTAGGTTCCACTATGATAAATCAAGACAAAAAGTACTATCACATGAAGCATGATCATTGACATTGACATTCATATATCTGTCGTTATGTCGGATGTTTTTCGAACACAATTCCTAGCTCTAAACCTAGTGCAATTCCTAGTGAGGTTCCTTTCAAAATTTCTAGCATTATTCCAGGCGCTATACCTAGCTCTATATCTGGTGCTATGTTGGATGTCTTTTAGGTTCAATTCTTGGATCTATACTTCACTCTATGTTGGTTGTTTTTCCTTCCAAAATTCATGGTGCAAATCTTGTCGCTAACCCTAGATTAATATATGGTGATATGTTATTCAGGACATTTTTTTGGAGGCTATCTTGGGCGTTATATGGGATGTTTTTTTGGACGCTAATTGGGACGTTAATTGGGATTCTAATTGGGATGATAACTGTGATGTTAATTGGGACGCTAATTGGGATGCTAATTGGGATGTTAATTGGAATGCTAATTAGCGTCCACAATAGTGCCAAATTTTACAAGGGGATGCTAATTCGGATGCTAATTGGGATGCTACTTGGGATGCTAGGTCAGATGCTATTTGGGATGCTAATTAGCATCCAAAATAGCACCATCTTTCAAAAAGGGACTCAAATAACGCCATTAAAAGCGCCATCCCGTGGAAAAGCATCCACTTTGTCCAAAAAATGATGAAAAATACACTAAAAGTGATAGTGGACGCTAAAAAGGNAGATGACTAATTGATCCAACAACACACTATTTGCTTAATCCATACACACGTATTGTATCATCAAATTATCACATCGAAAGAATTACAAAATTCTATAGTTATTCAAACTGGGTGAGCTCGATGACAAGGTGGTCCCTTTCCTCCTAACAAATCCACCTAAAAAAAACTAATTCTACAGATGGTGGGCCCTTTCCTATTGTTTCAACAATGTAGTTAATGCTATAGAAAGGTATTTTCTCTACCCATATTGAAAAGGTATTTCCTTAATATTAAGCTAGAGAAATGATTAGTTATTTCATTTTTTATGGATTCTCTATGAAAGTTTTTAATTTTCCTATGACCTACTCTATGCCAATTCATTCTCAATGTCAACTCCCATTCTTCTTCCTCCTTGTGAAAAATCCACTCCTAGTCCCTTAAAGCTAGTTGTTTCTCTATAAGAAAAGAGTTTGATATTCCTTCTTTCAATTTAGTCTTTTTCTTTTATTTTTGTTTTACCTTTTCCCCTCTTAAAAATTTTGTCTAAGGTGGTCCTCACTACTCAAATATCAAGAAATATTATTTTCTATTTAAAATGTAACTTAACTAAATGACACTCTCTCTTTGCTCCATATTGGAAAGGCCAAATGACAAAGGCATGTGATAGCTTGGGTAATGTTACTGAAGAACATGGTTATTCACAAAAAATGGCTTGTCAAGATGGAGGCCAATTAATCACAAAAAATATTCCTTTTCACATGCGCTATATTAAAGATCACAAAAACCATTTAATAACACATGAATGTATGGTTTAAGAATGTGATCAATGAAAGTTACAAATACATAAAACGACACCCTTGATGGGAAAACATTTATCCTAAGTTATTCAAATGTCTTCAATCATGTAGTTGAACATAAGCTATGGCATATCAAGTCCATCGACTACCTTACAATTTATGTCCAATATAAGTATTAATAATCCCCATAAAAACCATAGATCTTGAAGGTCATAGTGATACCAAAGTTTCACAAATATTATATTATGAAGTCACCATTAGGAAGCTTAGGTATTTAGGGTTAAAAGATTCACAAGTAATAGAAATCCGTCAATGCCAAGGAATATATGTAATTGCAAGGGAATAATGATATAATACATTAGAAAACATGCTAAGTAAATCTCAATACATATTTGGTCCAACATCCACACATAGAAGAGTATATTTGTCAAAGAAGAAAAACAAACATGAAGGAGTAATTAAGTCAAAGTTCCCAATCAATGCATAATCCATATAGGAAACAACAATTATCACCACTCACCCAGATGCAGGTGGTCTACAGGATATCCAAGTGGCGACCAACGTGATGGAGGAAAGCCACGTATTGGAGGATCATGTGGAGGAGGTTGAGGAGACAAGTGGCCAGCATGAGGGGAGAGACCCACATCTTTTCCGCCTACATGCATAGTGCAGTTATGCACGTGGAAGGGATGGCGGGGAGGTTTAAAACCCGCAAGGAGGATACGGAGAAGCATGGCCAAAAATATTGGAGGGGGATATTGTTTCATGTGGTAGATTCACAGGAGATCGAGAAGGTGATTCGGGACTTGAGCATATCCTCAGGAAATCCACCCTCCATGTCAATGCGTACTTGGATTTGCATTGCTGGTGTTTCCTTCTTGGTGTTGAGCTATTACTTAAGCCAGGAGCTAAGGGAGAGTATCACACTTGGGATTGTACAGAGTGTTTAGAAGAAGCACTACTGCGCAAGTTTGAAGAAATCCAGGGTAAGAACACTATGTGTCAAGGCGAGGAAGCGTAGGTGGAGGAGAAGGAGGAAACCACCCCGCAGGAAAGGTCGTTGCTCCAAGAAGTTGGGTTTACAGTTAACCATGGCCGCTCCTGAAGGTGGCAATGAGGAGGAAGAATGGGAAAGGCTCTTCAATGAAGAGACATCAGAGCATATCCAATGTTCGATTGCAACGATGGAGAATGAAATATATGGGGAATTTAGAATGAAGTTGGGAAGAGAAGGGGTGATGTCGAATTATTGGAGAATCAATTTTATTCTCTATCACTCCATGAATGAGAGAGACAACTATGCGAAGCTGATACGCATCATTGTGGGCACCTTTAAAAAGGATGTTGGGATAAACTTTGTCCACATGCACAACTTACTAAGGCTATATGATCCTCCCTTCCAATGTGGTAAAAATGTTGATGATGCAGCTACGGAAGATATCTAAGCTAACGCTAGCCAGGGGGCTGTGGGTGCCATCAACAATGCCTCGGAGGAGGCTGAATCTTCCTGCAAGTGCCAACTTTCCTCTCATCCCGATCATTGTTATGTTCTTGTTATGTTTTTTTAATACTCTTCGTTTTCATATTGTAAACATGATCGAGCGCTCAAGTTGAAAGGTTGGGCTGCTCTCATGCTCTTGCACCATTCTATTTGGGCAATTTTGTTCACTTTTCTATTCTGGTTACAGGACCATTTCCTGGCCCCATGTTTTAGGGGTTAGGAGTATGTAAATATATTTTCACAATTTCAGCAGTAATAGAAAAGGTTCCATCTTACTTACAAGAAAAAAATTATCACCACTCATACAATTACATAGAGAATGCTAGACTGAACAGTTTTCAAACTTATGAACTAAGATAGTTCATGTTAGGTAAAATCACAAGTCAGATAAAGTCATAATTACAATACAACTCCTATATCAACCACACAAGGACACTCAAATCTGCAAGCATTATAAATATGGAAAATATAACATTTTAAACTCAATGCTAAGTTAATTTACCAAGTACGATAAAAAATAAAAAAATGATCAATCTATATATGTTTACAACTACACAAAGAACCTTATTAATTTTTTTTGTTGTATTTTTTTTAGGGACATTACACACTAATGGACTAGTCCACTATGATACTCATTATAGAAGTTGTTAAATAACTAGAACTATAAAGATGACTTTAAACTAAGTGAACTTTGGAAAACCATCAACAAAGCTATTCCCACACATTTTTTGTCTAATTGTTTTATTCACATTTGTTCCCTTTAATTCTATTATATCCACCTTTAGAGTATATAAACTTATATCTTTGACTCTCATTTGTTTTTCTATTAGTTCCCTCTTATAACAAGAGCCTAATAACAATAAAGACTGATAATATCTACCAACTAATCTAAGCCACCATTGACTATATTTTACATTTTTAACAAATTAAAACTTTACTTCCTCTTCAATACTCCATATATTCTCCAATGTATACTTCCATCTTATTCATAGGTTTGCTCATTCCTACTTTTTCTTTACACTTCCTTCATAAAAATTAATAATAATAATAATCTCTTTGAACTTTGATAAATTAAAATTTAACATTTTTCATTTTAATTTATTATTGGATTATTTAATTTAATTTCACATACCATACTTTATGTATTTTCATTTTCATTCTTTTTTTTCTTTCTTAATTTTTAACATTATTTTACATCATTCTTACACATAATTTAAATAATAATTATTAAAAACTAATCACATATTTTACTTAAACATAAATAAAGGAAGAAAAAAATCCACCTTAAAAAACTTAACCCCTTTCAATATTTGTAAATTTTTTATTATATAAACTATGACTAACTATTTATATCAAACAACAAAAATCAAATCCATTTTCAAATTTACCTTTAATTTGTTACTTAGATGAATAACTTATTCTCTTTCCTAAAGAAGAAAATAAATAGATAACCAATAAAAATACATTTTAAATCTTATTTTAAAATTAAAATTACACTTTGATTAAACATAAACATAAACATATAAATATAAAAAAAACTAACTTAATAGCAACCCCTCTCCAAAAAAAATTAGTTTTATCTTACTACTATAAACATAATATATAGATATGAAATCTTATATTGAGTTGCTCTTACACTTGGTCCAAAATTTACTTTTTAAATTATTATGTTAGACATAATATAAAAACCTTTAATATATAACAAATATAAAAATAATATATTACCTTTGCTCCAAAATTTACTCTTTAACTTATTATTTTAGACATAATATAAAAACCTTTATTATATAACAAATATAAAAATAATATATAAAAACTAATGTATAATATATATGCAGTTGCTTAATATTCATAATAAATTTACCAGACTGGGCAATTGTCATGGTTTGGTCATAGCCTCATAGATCTACACCTCCAGTATATACTTGGAAGCCTCTCATCCCATTAAAATTGAAACCATAGGAACAATTCAAATCAAACATGATCATTACAGTGAGATTGACTCGTAGAAGGAGACTAAGAGTAAAAACACTTGGTAAAATTGAAATCAAAATGGTTTTTAATATTCTTTAAATTTTGTTTTGTAGCTAACTCTACCAACTTTAAATCAAAATGGTTTTGAATATTCTTTAAATTTCTACATTCCAATATATATATATATATGATCTCGAGATGGATGAGATAAGAAGTTATAAATTAAAAGAAATGAGTTCAAATTCTCTGTCACTAAAAAAAACATAAATAAAACTTCCACATTTATATGAATAAAAACTCCACATTTTTATCTTCTTATTGATAAGAAATACACTATTTAACTTAAAAATAATTTTGAATATAATATATAATCTAATGAAGCTAAACAATTAGCTTATGAAAAACTACACTTTTTTTTTATAGAGCTAAACTATTTTTAATAATATTAATTTAAATTAACAATAAATGTATTTGTAAAATAATTTATATTAAAGCAATTGGCCATAAGTAATTGAGAATTTTTCCTCATATAAAATGGTATATAAAGAAAATTGAAAAATGTATATAATGTGTAATGTAAAATATAAAACAATTTTCTTATTCTTATTAGGAATATTGGAACCTACTTTTTTTGAAATAGTTCTTTGATTAATTTGATAAATGTTGGTTTATTTTGGTATATATATAATCCAAATTAATTTGCTTATCAAGAAGACATATTTTTATTATGTTTTGATATTTATTTTATTTTTATCAAGCTTACTAATTTTTTTTTATTTTCTTTTATTTTTTTGGTATATTCAAATAATTTTCTTTTATTTTTATTTTTATTTGAGCAGATTATAAGCCCCCTAAGAATTACTTGACCGAGTTCCATTTATGGAGGTCAAATTCAATATATGTAAATCTAGATCTAGCCTACACAAATAACAGATTTGTGTATTTATTATGGCAACATATATCAATTCATAGTGCCTTCCCTTTTACCTGCCACGATAACATTATATAAATATCTAGCTATTTTTTACCTAGTAAGACCATTACATATTTTAGCATAGTGAAGTGAAGGTTATCCCTTATCTAACTCATTAAATCATACCTCTACAAATCTCTACCACCCGAAAATGACTCCATCAAAAAGTTATAGCATGTAATTAGAAGTATGAAATAATGATCACATGGATGTGTTTATCACATGATTAACATTTTATTGATCACATGATTCTACATTTAACGGATAAGAGCTATTACACCTTGTCTTAATTTTTAGATGACCTTAACTCAACCATTTGGTCTCAAGCATAGCACACCAACGATAATTTGGAATTCTTTGGGGAGGACAAAATCATTTGGTGTACTCTCGTAAAGTTAAGGTCTATCTAACTTCATATCAAGGATGAAGACGATGCTCTCCCATGGTGTAAGCATCTTTATGGTGATTACACTCTAAAAATGGGTTATAAGGAGTTGATTCTTTTTCAAGAGAATTGAGCTAAAAATTGGTGGTGGAAGGTGATTCAAGGTGGTTTTAATGTTTTTTAACAATTTGTATTTTCATTGTAATTTCATGTGGATTCTTTTTCATAATAGGGTCCTTATATGTGATATATTTTAAATTTTTTTTTTTGTGGGTTTGGGTAAATAAAACCTTTATCATTCTATGGAGGCCTGAATTTTCTTTTTGGTTCTAACAAGTTCCTTCACTTGCATGGTATAGGATGATCTTGAGCTTCATTAGGATGACTTGCACGGTATAGGATGATCTTGAGCTTCATTAGGATGAGTAGGATATGATTTGGGTTTTGTGTAGAGGATGGACTTGAAAATGTTGTGACATGTTAGAACAAAAGCATATCGAGCACTCCCCTTAATGGTAGCTTGGGTAGTTTGACTTGCAAGCAATTCAACTTTATTAGAGGAAAAACAATGATCTCCACCTAAAGAAGCAATTCATAACATAAATATTGTCAATGAATTCAAAGGTCAAACCACTAATTTATGCCATCATCTTGAGCTTAATCTAGTCATTAAGAAAACCAATCCTTGGGCATTTTTTGATGGAGCATCCTAAATAGACTCTTTGATTGCAAGGATAGGTGGCATTCTTCACATTTTTTCTATTGTTTTTTACATACTTAAGCACAAACAAATTTGCAAAACTTAGGGTTGTAAAACTTATAATATACCTTAAAATTGGCTTGATACTTGTGTAGTTCTATGAAGACTCTCAAGTGGGCGTTAATTGGATATTCAAGAAAATTCAAATGAGTTTATGATGTCTCCATAAAAAAGAATTAATAGGTGAAAGCTTGTGTGAAGATTCTTTATTGAAAAAGGTGTTGCTTCTTCCTAAAAACAATTGGTATATATAATGTTTACATACTCCCTTTTTCTAATCCTTTTTTATTTGCAAAATATATATATATATTATATATATATAATTTGATTTGATTTGAAAACTTGCCAAAACCTACCTAGCTATTAATGAAAATATCTTAAAAACACTTGAATACTTAACTATAATGAAGTTGCAACTTTTTAGACGAAGAAAAATGATTGTGATTTGCAAACTTACCCAACCCTACGTGGCCAATGGCTATTAATGGAAAAAAAATTAAGCACACTTTGAGTTTGTGTTTGTACATTTTTTTTTAATCTTAATTGTGTTAGGTGAAATTAATGTCAAATGGGAAGAAGTTTCCTTATATTTCTCCATAAACTTTGTTTACTTAAAATCTTTTATTTGTTTTTTTTTTTATAAATTTTGTTTTATTGGTTATAAAATGGAACATTGAAATAAAAAATTTATTTTTAATAACCACCAAAATCATTTGAATATTTATTAAAAATATTTTAATATATTTATAATTTTTGTTAAATATTATATTTAAATTTAAATGTAAATTTACAAAATTTATTTTTTATTATTGATAATAATCTAATTTTTAGTAATATTTGAAGAAAGAACATAATTTTTTTATTTTTCAAAACCCATTTTTTATTACATAAATTTAGAAATCTATTTTTGATTATATAAATTTAAAATTATACAATCTTAATAAGTTAATACAAATAATCCTTATCCAAAAAAATATAAATCTTTAAATTACTGTACTTATCCAAAAAAATAAATATAAATCTTTAAATTACTGTACTTATTTAGATGTATATTCTTAACATTTAGTCAATTCATTATCCTAAGATTTTATCCTAAGATTTTGTGTAGTTGATCGTAAATGCCAACTTAATCAACAATGTTCTTTGAAAAATTATGCAATATAATCAATCATAAGGACACATCCGACCATGAGTAACAAGATTAAACGCACTGATGGTATTACGCACGTAGGCAGATTTCATGTTCTTTGAAAAATTATGCAATATAATCAATCAGATAAGGAAACATCCGACCACTAGTAACAAGATTAAACGCACTTGTGTTATTACGCACATTGTCAGACTTCATGCTCGATGAGTTTTAAGCTCACGTAGGTAGGAAAAAGAATCCCGTATCAATATGCCTCACTTCCAACTATCACTATTAGTTTAAATCCAAGATCTTTCCTTTTTACACATTCAATATCACTATTAGTTTAGACAAAATCCTCCCTTTATTCAATAGCTTTATGCTTCATACCCCGTTATGCGCCCTAGTCGTTTTTTCTATTTTATATATTTTTTAAAAGTAATAAGTAATTTAATTTATAATTACTATAGTCATAAGTAAAGTGGTTGGTCAAAGTCGATAAGTTTGAAATTAATTTAAGAGTGGTTGATAGACCTCCATAGGTATAGCTAACTACTTATAGTTAATCATTTATAATTAACATAAACATTAAACTAATTAATATAAACATAAAACAAATACTATTTAATAAAAAATATATAAAAAACAAAAAACAAAAACAAAAATAAGCTTATTAAAATTTTAATCAATATTTATTTAAACATAACAAAATACAACCATCATGAAATGAATCTCTACATTATAATTTAATACTAAACATTCTTCTTACAATAAATCTAAATTTTTATTTATAAATATTTTATTATTATTTTACCAACAATTAAACATCATATTAATTAATATTATAACTTACATTAATTAATAATATGATTTATATAGATAAATCAACTGCTTTTAAATATATAATCTTATGATAGAACTTAGTATAATATGTAAATTGTTCTCAAAATTTTATAGATTTTATAACATCACATTGAGAGGGAGGACTTTACATATCCAAATTTCATAAGGCATTCAAATTCATGGCCGATCGAATATCAGCATTCAGTTATAAATTGACGACATGTAATAGATTTGCGGCAAAGGTGATGGAAGAATGTAACAGATTTTATGCAGAAAAATATAACAAGATGTCCATGGAGGATGAAAAATGGAGAAAGAAATGGAACAGAATTTGAAGCAAAAAAATAACAGTGTCACTGGATGATAAAAGTGGTTGCTTTGGTAAACAACATCTACAGAATTACAAAGCGACGAATTTTTAACTACTTAAAATTCCACCATCTTTCCAAAATTTGTAGTTGCCAACAACTTTAACATCTCTGCAAAAATCATACTGCATATAATTATTTCTTGATTGCTACATATGTCACCCTGCTAAATTACTGTCTTATATTTCTTTCTAGAAACGCTGGCCTCTACATTGACCATGCTAAATTGCTAATAACTATAATTCACCAAGAAACACGGGTTGATTACAAATTCCGCCAGGCACGCGATAGAAAGGCAAATATATATAAAAGTTAAGGAGTTTCCTTATCGTAACCATTATCGGCAACGTATTCTCCGTTGCCATTGCCAGATCCAGCGCCATAACGAGAGCCAGCTTCGTAGCCATTGCCATTACCAGAGCCGGTGACATAGCTGCCACCACTGTAACCTGAACCGTAGGCACCGCTTCTTTCCGATTGCTCACTGTAGCCCGAGCCGAATTTACCAGCTTGCCCATGGCCACCATTAGAGCCAGGCGGGTACGGAGTATAAGCATTGGGAGGCGACTGACGATAGCCACTCTCGTCGCCAGATCCTTCACCGTATCCGCTGTTGTCGTTGACGACCCCATTTCCTGAATAGTACTCGCCACCTTTACCAAAACCCGAACGCGGGTAGCCGCTCCCGGCTTCTCCGTAACCGGCACCGCTGCCAGAACCGGCGCGGGAAGCCTCGCTCTTGCCATATACATATCCATTACCGTTTCCCTCGCCTCGGTAAGAACCGTAGCCATTGCCCGAACCGGCTTCGAAGGCATCCTCCACACCGCGATCGTTGCTGTTGACGTAGCCTGCTCCGTACCCAGCGGTATTTGATCCGCCATTGGGATTGTCGTATGCAGGTTCTCTGTTAAAGAATCTGCTTTCCCTCGCCTCTGTGTTACATAGAAACAGACTGAAGGCTGCAAGCACAATATATATGCACAGAACTTTCGTCACGCTGATTGCCATTATCGATTATATCTTCGATGTTGAACTCGAGCTGAGCTAGATTAGGCGTTGGTGAGATGGAGAGGGGACTGGTTTCATATTTATAGACCGAATTAATTTCTTGATTGATGCCATGAATTGTTTGCTTAGTGTGCCCACACATGCTTGTGGGTCTGCCCTAACTGTTAAAGTTGATTTGCGTTCGTTTTACTTTGTCACCGAGATATCCAATTGTCGTGTTTCTTGAGTATACCGAGTATCGAGTCATGAGCTTTCCCTTGGATTGACAGAGACGCTTGAACTGAATGTGTGAACGTAGAGGGTGGAATGTTTGAGTCGACTTTTGATCCAACGCTGCAAAGTCCATTAAAGCGCAATCACAGCCATGACTTGTGTCTCGTCGAGGCCGGAGCGGCGGATCGTTGGAGGCTACGTACATATCAATCTCATTTTTTTGAAAGGAATGTTATCCTCTGCTGCGCTGTGTCCTTCGATTGCGCAAATCGAATTATGTGGATCTCCGGTCTAACAATACATGGGATTCTTCGCGGAACTTCGGGTGATGATTGACGAAAGAACTTATCATTCCATAGTATTCAAGTGGGGTACCTAATGAATATTTTTGTTCAAAAATTAAAATTTTAAATGCATCTTGAATAATTAGTACGACTAATTTACGACTAATAATTAAATGTTTATAATTATGTTTCTTGTTATCTTTATAACTAAAAACACTAATTATGATAGGTTTTTTATGGTTTTATTTGACGGACAAATCATGTAATAACGAACAATTTGCCATCAAATTCCTACGCATAAAATATAAAACGTAAAAAATAAACAAATTTTATTCCATCCCATATAGTTAATAAAGTGGCCTTAAAGCTCGAGGATAAACTGAATGGCTGATACTCCTTACCCGTTAGAGTGTTAGTTAAAGTATCTCTATCACTAGCTTCTTAAATCACGTTGGTTGATCTCATAGTAGCTTCTTCAATGGCTTGTTTCAGGTTGCTTTGATGTAGTTGTTAGCTATATATATTAATTCATTTTATTTTTATTTTTCGATCATGTTTTAATTTAAATTTATTTAGTGTTTAATTAAATAAGATTGGTTGATATTGATTTAAAGAGACTTAAAAAAATCTTTATAACTTCAATATTTTTTATGTGTATAACTTTTATATTTTTTAATTTTTGCAAAATTATGTGCATTTTAGTGAAGATTTATTTATATCTATTTTGAGTAAGTTTGATTCATGATCTAAGTATTTCTTAAATTCAATATTAGTTGTTTTATTTACATATTAATAATAAATGTTTTGAAAATGTGATATTTATGTATAGTTAGTAAATTTAAAAATAAAATGCTTTTAATCTTAAAATTGCAAACTATATTGTAGCAATGGTGTGAAAATCTTATATTACATTATATTGTGTTCTCATTTAAAATAATGTAAAAAGATCTTTATTGGTTATGTACAACACGGCATATGCATTCATGGATGTGTTTAGAGGTGATTATGATTATGTACAACAAGGCATATGCATTCATTATGGATGTGTTTAGTTTGGTGATTACTTATTATAAGATTAATATTATTTAATAAATTGAAATGGGTTTACTATCATATTAATTAATATATATTATAATTATTCAAATTATAAAGATTAATTTAGAGATATTGTTAACATTTTTCAATAAACCGTGGCAATAAAAATTTGGAATTTTTCATTTTCCTTATATTGAAACAATCAACAAGCTTTGTCAATTTTGATGTATAATAAAAAAATAAATTTGTATGTAATTGTTTTGTCTTTTATGGTATATTTTAGTTTTTATTTTATATTTTTTTAATTTTTTGAAAGTATTAGTGGCTTTTAATGTACCAAAATTTCTTTTAATTGTGTTTTCCTCCTTGCAAATATATGAAAAAGTCAATTTATTTTTGTTTCCATGAAAATTCATTGTCCAATATAATTATAATCATCTTTAAAACTATGAGAATTTTTTTGGGTATATAGTTTTAAAAGAAATTAAATAAAAAATGTTAAAATATGTCATTTGATAGAGGATTCATTAAGAAATTGGGTGGTCTTAACTCCTTCACCTAAAATGAAAGATACGAAGGGGATTGCAAGTGGTTTCTACAAGTCAACCCTTAATGGATTGTTTTTGTCATTTGACAGATTGCTTGATTGAGCAAGATATCTCCATTGAGATACCAGGATTGGTCTAGCACTTTGCTTGATTGAACTTGTGAGATGATTGAGCACATGTAAACTAAAAAAAGTGGGTCGTGAAAGCAATTGCCATAAGAAAAACCTAGTGACTCAATAGCACATGCCTAAAAGGCTATGAAAAACATAAAGTCCAAAATAACAATAGTTAGATGGGCCTAATTGAGAGAACATAGAAAAAAGAATAAATTTAAAATCTTGCTAGCAATAATAGATGTAGAGATGTTTAATCCTCTATATCTTCCCATGTTGACCAATTTGGGGGCCCACTTTTACATGTTACTAAGGATTGTTAAGCTAGATTCACTCCTTCTTAGCTTTGTTTTCTCAATT
Organism: Pseudotsuga menziesii; assembly: GCA_001517045.1. Classification (NCBI taxonomy): domain Eukaryota; kingdom Viridiplantae; phylum Streptophyta; class Pinopsida; order Pinales; family Pinaceae; genus Pseudotsuga; species Pseudotsuga menziesii. Next base: position 23,442 of record LPNX010445397.1, read on the forward strand.
GAACTTGGCAATGGTATGTCCCCAATTGAAATTTCATCAATTGAATGTTTCTTGCATTATTCTATTGTATCATGTAATTACATGGTCAACATTAATTACATCATTAAATTAGATTTCTTACAAGTTTATTAGATTGTATTCCATGCATCTCGACGAAGAATGCTCATGTGCCCTATGAATTTGATGTGAATTTTACTTTTTCAAAGTATATGTAATTGTGTCCAAGGTTTGTAAAGATGTTTTGTATCATTCATCACTTTGCAGTTGAATTAGTGGAAGAATTATCACTTTTGATAGGTGTTGTGTATGAGGTGCACTAGAAGCCAATTAAATAATTTCCAAATAAGATTACTTGCAAATAATGTTCCACCAACCTACTAGTTCCCTAGGTTGAGATGGAGACATAAATTTTGTAATAAGGAGATATGGGACCCAAAAGGACTTTAGTTTACCATATTCAAATTTAAATGGGTCACATAAATGATAAATTGTGAGAAAATAAGGTGGCATGGGTTCATGAAGACACTTCGAAGGTTGTGGATCCTTTGGATGAATATATTCCCCACACACTTGGGATGATCTTCATCCAAATTCAAACACATGGGTAATGTAACATTATTGGAGGGTGATGTGGTGTCAAATATCATATAATGAGCCAAGGAATTCGAATAGGTAAAGGAGAGTGACTCCGATGGAAGTGGAAGATACTAGAAGACAAGGTGTGCCACTTGGAAGGAGATTCCACGCACTCTATGAAAATAAATGATGAAATATTCTATAACATGTATGACAAATTCAGACCTGATTTCATACATATGAAAAATATGACATGACAGGGCTAAAAATAACCACCAAGAGATTGAATTTGGGAGTTAAAGGAAACCATTCGAATTGGGGAAACAATTGGATCATGAAGAGGAAGACAAGTGTCATGAGAGTTACTAAACCAATAAGATGTGTTGAAGGAATCCTATGGAGGCAAATTCGACTTTAGGAGGTCTCATGCAGTTAATAAAGGATGTCAAGAGGAATGAGAATGGATTTTTATCATTTGTCAATTGGACTTTGGAATTTCTGAAGATATTTTGGTTGTCCATTGCATGGTGAGTGTTCACTCTCCCTGCTTATGAACAATTTTGAGAGAGTTGGATTCCTTTCCAAGTTGGTTAATGGAGAGCCCATTTAGACCTCTCATTGGAGCTTAATGAAGGATTTTTAGTTGCAAGTTGAAGGACCATACAGTCGAATTATCATCTATTTCCCTATTCTCTCATTCATTCTTCTCCATACCCATACACTCTCATGTTAAGGGCGCACTTGTTGGAGTGGTGCTTGCACTTTTCTAAGTATATTTGGTGCCCAAGCTATAAAATATGATGTATGGATATGTAATCTCATGTCCATATTCTCTATAAGTAAAAATATCAGAAATATATGTATGAAATATTTTCATTCCCATGCTCTTGAATGACTATTTTTCATGTATTTGTATTCCATTTTGGAAAGATGCATAAAAAATTTGTATGCCGACGTTTCTATGAGTTTGATGGTGATGGGGAAGCAATATATGATGCATGGATATGTACTCTTATGTACATATTCTTTGAAAGTTGAAATATCATAAATCCATGTGTGAAAGGATTACATTCCCATGAGTTCGAATGACTAGTTTCCATGTGTTTGGACTCCATTTCGAAGGAGTTATATATCTGATATGTATTATAGAACTTCTCTGATGTTAAATGTTGTTGAGAAAAAAATTTATATTTTGTGTTGTCTCCATCCATAATTTCATGTTATGAACTATTTCATGTACTTTTTATGAGTTAAAATGGAAATAACAATGCCATTTCTCCCTAAGAAATTTTATTGAAAGTTATCATTTAAATGCTGTACTTTATAACTAGTTTCAAGAACTAATACCCATGATTAATTACATCCCATGGTGTCTGATAGTCATACCCATAGTTTGTTCTCAATGTTGGGAGGGTCATACTTCATTTGGAGATCCAGAAGTGTCATCTACCCTTGGGGGTTTTAACATCGATTTCCTAGTGTTTTTATCCTTCTTTCCCTATGGCCAAAAGAAAGTTTCAGAATCAATTGGAAAGCGTATGAACATTAATATTATGTATTAGGATGTCCTAATACCCATCAATACCCCTAAATACTTTAAGTTTAAATTTATTTGGGTGCATTTGGGTCAACATGGGTTTCACTAGTCTAAAGTTAGAAATTGGCCAAAGTTGTGCAAAATTGAGTAACATGTAAAAATTAATTTTTGATTCGACTATTGAGTGTCTAAGGTCTATTAGTATGTTTTAAATCTAATATTATCCCTCCATAATAATTTTGGAAAATTTTGGTGGTGTTTGGAACCAAACCAAGAAGGACTAGTCGACCACATTTTTCTAGTAAATTTGCATTGTTTCTCCTTAACCCAAAACAAGGTTTTAGAGGTCTAAAGTCAAATAAAAAGTTTCCATAAAACACTTGGTATGTTTTAAGACTCACCATACCATCTCATTTCAAATTCGGGACCATTTGGTGAAACTTGGAACCCTCTAGAGTCATGACTAGTTAAGCTTGAATTTTCCCAATTTGTACTTTTCTCCAAAATCCCAAGTAGGGACATTACAGTGGCATCAGAGCATCGTCCTTGCATATGTGTATTAATACCTTCCATTGAATAAAACTTTGTAGCCATGTCTTACTATTATGAGGACTCCTCTGAAGATGACTATGAGCAATATGAAGAAGAATGTGAATGGTATGAGGAAGAGTTTCCATCTTGCAACACTTCTTACAATTTAAGAATGGATGAGGGTTATTATTAAGACCTCATGTATTATGAATATATATGTTCCAAATCACCATGAGATACTCCTATGGATGAATTATATCAAGTACATCTTAATGTGATGGGAGAGGCATCTAAGGTCTACCCTTTTGAAGACTTTGTTGAGTGGGTGTTTGGATATAAGCCTAATAATGTAGATGTGGACTCATTAAATAAAAAACAAACTACTTGTGAAAAGAGAAAAGTCTTATCCTACCTTATAAATCAGGAAGCTATAAACACTTATAAGGACATAATGTGGAATACACTTATTCTAAAGGAAATGAAAAGAGATTAGATACACCATTAAAGGAAAAGGCTAAGATTCATGAAGTGGAGCATCAATCACCTCAAGGTGATTTCAGAGAAGAACATGAAGAGGAAGGTGAAGACAGGCACACAATCCCTACTGATGGGGGTTGTGAAAGTCAAAGAGAATCTATTGATGGGTCATTGAACTATGAAGGAGTACCTATTGATGGGTGCTCACAACTCTATGTTGGTAACATAGAGATAAGTTTTGAAAATGTTGCTACAATACAAAGTTCTCATAAGTGTGAAGATGAATACTTTGTGACAGATAATGAAGAACCAAGATCAAATTCCACATCACCACTTGAGCTTCAAGAAGTTGATCAAATCAGTAATAAAGAAGAAGAGGAGGTTCGATCCCATGAACATTCATTAATTGAAGGGTCTTTGAATATGAGTTAAGGGAATATCCATGAGGCCCTTATCATACTCAATGACACTAAAGAATTGGTGTCAAATTCTTGTTGGAAATTTTCTTCATTGGAGGAGCCATCCTTCCTTGAAGACATGGAGAAGATTCAAAGAGAAATGGGATATGTGACCCAAAAGGAATTTATTTTACCATATTACCATTTAAATGGGTCACATAAATGATAAATTATAATAAAATAAGGTGGCATGGGTTCATGAAGACACTCGGAAGCTTGTGGAGCCTTTGGATGACTAGATTCGCCACACACTTGGCATGATCTTCATCCAAATTTGAACACATGGGTAATTTAAAATTATTGGAGGGTGATGTGGTGTCAAATATCATATAATGAGATAATAAATTCGAATATTTAAAGGAGAATAACTCCCATGGAAGAGGAAGAGAACAGAAGACAAGGTGTGCCACTTGGAAGGAGATTCCCTGCACTCTATGACAACAAATGATGAAAGATTCTATGACAACTATGACAAATTCAGACTTGATTGCAGACATATGAAAAATATAACATGAAAGGTATAAAAATAGCCACTAAGAGGTCGAATTTGGGATTTAGTGGTGTCCATTCAAATTGGGGAAAGAATTGGAGCATGAAGAGGAAGATAAGTGCCATGAGAGTTACTAAACCACTAAGATGAGTTGGAGGAATCCAATGGAGGGAAATTCGACCTTAGGAGGCCTCATGAAGTTAATAAAAGGATTTCATGAGGAATGAGAATTGTTTTTATCATTTGTTAATTGGACTTTGGAATTTTGGAGAGCTTTTTCTTATCCATTGCACGATGAGTGTTCACTCTCCCTGCTTATGAACCAATTTCGAGGGAGTTGGATTCATTTCCAAGTTGGTTGATGTAGAGGTCACTTAGAACTATAATTGGGTCTTAATTAAGTATTTTTAGTTGCAGGTTAAAGGAGCATATAGCCAAATTCTCATCTATTCCCCTATTCTCTCATTCCTTCTTCTCCATTCCACCACACTCTCATGTTGAGGGTGCACTTGTTTGAGTGGTGCTTGAACTTCGATGAGTATATTTGCCACCAAATATGTGAAATATGATGTATGTATATTTAATATCATGTTCATATTCTCTATAATTCAAAATATCAGAAATACATGTATGAAAGGCTTGCATTCCCATGCTCTTGAATGACTAGTTTTCATGTATTTGGCTTCCATTTTGGAAAGAATTGCATAACAAATTTGTATGAGGAAATTTATATGAGATTGATGATGATGGGGAATAAATATATTATGTCCATCTGATTTTTAAGTCTAAATATCAGAAATCCATGTGTGAAAGGCTTGCATTCTCATGAGTTCGAATGACTAGTTTTCATGTGTTTGGCCTCCATTTCGAAGGAGTTATATATATGATATATGTATTCAAGAATTTATCTAATGTTAAATGATTTGGAGGAAAAATTTATATTTTTTATATGGTCTCTATCCATCATGTCATGTTCTGAACTATTTCATGTACTTTTTATGAGTTAAAATGGAGCTAGCAATGCCATTGCCCCCTAAGCAATTTTACTGAAAGCTATCATACGAATGTTTTAATTTAAAACCAGTTTTAAAAAATAATACCCATGATTAATTAAAACAAACTATGTATTATATTCATCCCCATACTCTTTTTCTCAAATTTGGGAGGGTTGTACTGCATTTTGAGAGCCAAAAGTGTCATCTACCCTTGGGGGTTTTAACACCGGTTTCCTAGTGTTTTTGTCCTTCTTTAACTATGGACAAAGAAAAGTTTCAAAATAAACTGGAAAGTGTATGATAGTTAATATTATGCATTAGTATGTACCAATACCATTCAATATCTTCCATACATAATTCGAAGTCATTTTGGTGCATTTGGGTCAACTTGGGTTTCACTAGTCTAAAGCTAGAAATTGACCAAAGTTGTGCAAAATTGAGTAACATGTAAAAATTAATTTCTTATTCTAGCATTGAGTGTCTGAGATCTTTTAGAATTTTTTAAATCCCATGGTATCCCTCCTAAATGATTTTGGAAAGGTTTTGTGGTGTTTGGAACCAAAACAAGAAGGGACTAGTCGACCATATTTTCCTAGTAAATTTGCATTGTTTCTCCTTAACCCAAAACAAGATTACAGAGGTCTAAAATCATATAAGAAAGTGTCCATAAACCACCTTGGTATGTTTTAATACTCACCAGGTCCATTTCCTTTAAATTCGGGACCATCTGGTAAAAGTTGGAACCCTCTAGAGTCATGACTAGTTAAGCTTGAATTTTCCCAATTTGTACTTTTCTCCAAAATCCCAAGTAGGGACATTACATTTGAAAGAATATGGAATTTTATTCTTGAGATTGTCTTAGGAAATGGATTTATCTATATATTTTGAGATTAAATAGAACATGGATGTCTTTACCATTTTCTGATAACCATGACATGAAGTCCTAATTCTTTCAAAGTCCCATGCCATCTCACATATTTTAAAGGGTTACTTTTTATTTTTTGTGAAGGCCTCGATGGAGATTAAAGGAATGATTATCAAGTCTTCAAAATTAGTCTTATTGAAATTTACTAGGACATGTTCAAATTATATAGAATCCTCCTTAAGCTTCATATCACAACTATTTTATAAATAGCACCACATGCCAACTCACAACCATTATGCATGAATTTGGAAATCACCTTCATATATAAATTTTGTTTTGAAAAAGAACTTGATTATGGAACAAATCAAACTTATAAGTGTTTGCAAGGGTATATATATATATATATATATATATATAATCTGATTTAGAATTGGTTTAATGGATGGTTATAGCTAATTTATTTGTATTTATTCTCATAATATAAATATGGTTTGAATGGAAAATAATTGGTAAGAAATTGTGATGATGTGTGTTCCTACTAGTAGTACATTTATTTGGATTTGTTGAGGATAAATTGCATTATAATTTAACTATGTTTTTATCATTTTCTCAAAGATGGCATGGGTTGTCATGTGGTTGAACATCACAATCCAATATTAGATCATGCATCATTTAAACTTGATTGCTTAGAATTCCATATCTGTGTGGAAACTAGTTAGAGTCTTTGTAGAAATTGTAAAGATTGTTTTCAATCACTAAAAGAGAAAAAAAATAGTAGGATGATGTTATGGAATTTGAATTTAATTAGATCTGATAATTTGGACAGACGTGAGTTATTTATGCATGATTTCGCATCTAAATGTTCATTCGATATTGTTTATGTTAAATTTATGCATTACAGTTAGTGACCAGTTGCTTTATTTACTAGTTAAGAGTTTCGAGACTAGTTTAATGACTAAATTAAAGTGTATGAAAAAACAACTGAATATGAACATGTGAACTTATCCAGTGCACATAAAATAAACTAATCCCTCTTTAACTCCATACATATCCCCTATAAATTTCATTACATTAGAACTAGGAGGGGTATGTTACAAGTGGTATCAGAGCTCTAAGTTACAACACCATGGCTGTTTTGACCTTCTATGCAATTCCTACTCTATATTTTATGTAATTTATTAAGTTTTATATGATGTTGAAAGAGATTGGAGATGTGCTAACCATGTTGTTATATCCAACACATCACACCCCCAGTACTTGTTGAAGACACAATGTTAACCCTAAACTAACCTCTAGTACTTATTATTAACCCAATGTCTCAAGTCCTATGAATTTTTACCTAGGCCATGCATGATATTTAAAAAGAGTATTGTCTAAAATTAGATATGACCCTATGATATGAATGCCCATGTATTAGATATATTGTGATTATTACATTCCTTCAAATATTTGTTTAAATTATGACAACCATAAGGCTATGGGGGATATAAAAATCTATTAGTGTATAGTTTTAAAACTATTGAAAATAGTTCATAATTTAATAACGAATGTGTGCAGATTATATAGATATATATATGTTTGGTATGTCTAGGCAATTATTCAATTATAGAGTACTAAGTAGAAGCAACACGCTAATGTCATTCTAAAATTAGGTAGAATGCATTTAAATTAAAAACTAAACATTGTGGAGCTCATAATGTATTGTAGTTGATTGATTACTTGTATTAAGAGGATTTAAATAGGACTTCAATCATCAATACCTAATATTCCATTGATTGTTATTAAGGAGTGTCAATCCAAGTAGAATTTCACATCTAAATTTTAATCTCTAAACCTTAGCATTTAAATCCTTAACCTCGAATGCTTGGTATATTAAAATTCATGATTAAAAATAAATGATGTGTGTATACATTAAACTACGATATGGGTGCATGAACATGTTATTTTTAACTCTATATAACATAGTTAAAACATATTGACTTCACATAATGAGTAGTCCAAATTGCAAACCTATGGACATTATGACTTTCACTAGCCTTAAAATAATTTATTTAGATATTTTCATTTATGAAAAGTATGAAAAGTGATAATTATTGAATATAAACTAAAGTATTTATGAAGAGTTATTTGAACCTAATAAATATTTACATATAAAGTGTTGTTTTACCATAACAATTAGGAGATATTACCTAACTCCATTAACTATGATATCCCTATGCATAAAGAATATAATTATGGTATTTCCATTTTTTGTTTAAGAAATAATGATAGCTTATAGGATCAAAGGCTTAACCTATGAAAGAAATAAGGAATGCATTCATGATATTGACATACTTAAAATGAGTATATTTTTAATGTGCTTTACTCATCTTAGATGAAATCGGATATAATAACTCTAGCAACCTTGATGAATTCTTAAGAATAAGAAATAGAATGTGTGGAAAGTACAACTAAACCTTAATTTCAAATTTAGGTGATTCAATTGGTGAAGTGATGTATTTTCATTGTGTTTAAATAAATTTTAAAAGTTTGGTATTTGTGTTTGGTTCCATGAAGATTTTGAAGAGGTTCATATTACATGTTAGAACGTTTTGAGAATACTAAGTTATGATTCCTAGTAATGTCATATGGTAGCAAATATTTTCGATAATATGAAAACTACCTATGGTTTCTATTTTTATAGCAATTACAATAGAAATTGAATGGTATTTGAGACACATAGATGTTTTTTGATGTTATTGATATGCACCAGTTGTTCCTCTAGTAATGTTATGGGTAATAATAGCTTGATTATGTTGTAAAAAAACAAGTTTGATGATAAGTAGGAATAAATAGGATCATTAGTATGATATGATGATTCTTTGTGACTAAGTCAAGTACTCTTATGTATATTCTTGGAATGTGGTAAAGATGTTGTTAATGTGAGTTGTTGGTATTGCCAAGATAATATGTGTTTGAACAATTGTCAATGTTGCATACAATTGCAGTTATTATGTTGTTGTAATACATGTTAAGAAAATAATATTTATGATCCTTGTTGGGAGAGTATATTGGTGATGTGAATAATTTGATGAAAAAGTATCTATATTTTTTTGGTAAATTTGTATATACTGATGAAAATTGGGTAATTAATTGGAATTTATTTCATATATAATGAAGATGCATTTTGTGTATCATGTATCTTTATACCCGATGGATAACCACATGATTTATTGATTGAAATATTATTCAGGTGAATCTATTTGGTTGAAGGGTTGAATTCCTTGCAATGATGCTTGAAGACCCTATGATAAGGATTGAATATTAACCCCTGCTTCTACATAAGGAACCCCTCTCCTAGCCTATGTTTTCGCACGGGAAGCCTAGGAGTGGGATGGTGATATTTTGAGGGAACGATAGAGTGAAGGAAGTCACATTCCATACGATGTGCAGATGGACATAAAAGAAGGAGTAGTGGGAAGTATTGTGGTGTCTCGAAAGCAGAGCTCCGAGGGTGGAATCGGATAAATGCATGTGTAATGACATGTAAGAGAAAGTATGCATAGAGGATGATGCATTGTTTTAATGGGGTTGGGATGTAATATCCCGAAGGTAAGCCTAAACATTGGTTTATTGGCTTAATTTCTTTGTTTGTTTGGAACTGGGTGCGATACTTAAAATTGAGTTAAATTGAGTCACTGTCAGTTGATTCTAGTTAAATTGATTTAGGTGGAGTTAATGTCAGTTAATTTCAATTAATATTGATTTAATGTCAGTTGATTTCAGTTAAATTGAGTTTAGTTTATTTAAGTGAATTATTTTTTATTTAATTTAATTAGTTTAAAATACCTCTAGTTAAATTCAGTCTTTGTTTTAGTTACACTAGTGAAACTAGTTGTCAGCTAAGTAATTAAAGGTTATCTTTAATTAATTAAGTTCTCGGTCTAGGAATTCAAGCCAATTTCAAGTTTAGTCAAGCATTTTGGTTAAATTAGAGTCTAACTAAGTGCATGGGAGTGATCAAGGGTGAATTTGAGTAAGTGCTCATGAGATTCAGTCATCTCAAGTGCATGGGAGTAATTTATGGATTATTAAGAGTCAGTCAAAGGGGTTTTTGGAGCTAATTTGATGAATTCGAATTAGCCATTCATGGGAAGTGTCTTTGTCAATGTTTTAGAGTCATTTTCAATGAATTCAAGTGCCTTAGTAAAGAATTGAATGACTCGTCACTGGGTGGTGGTTAGGAGGCCCCAATGATTTGGGAGTCGTTCTTTAGTGGTCTAGAGTCTAACTCTTGGAGTTAATTCAAGTTAAGAAAAAGGATTCAAATTGCTCTAGGAACTAACTCATTCATTATTGTTCAGGCCGAGGAGTGCATCAGAGCTGATCTCTCAGGAAAATAGTGAATGCTAAGCAAGAATTAGTTGATACTTGCACATTTTTTTACAGTGAATATGTCAAATTGATCCAGGGGATCAATATTTTGTGTGTTGATGGATACCTTGGGAGGGATCTAAAAGATTCCATGGTTATTTGTTTTTATGTGAAGCAAATTCCCTAGTAGGGGTTCATCTTGTGTTCTCCATAGAGAGATACTTCTTTGTGAATTCAAATGTTGTAGTGGAGGTTCGAATTGGTAATTTGTCCTTGGGGTAGGAAGAGTTTATTTAAGAATCCACCCATCAGTAAAGGGGGGTAATCCGGAGTGGGGTTTTCTTCCTTATTGCACTGGTACCTAAGGGAGAGGGAAGTAGTCTTGGAATTAGGTGACTAGGGGCTAGTTCTCTCAATATATGAATGCTCTAGGAGGGGTTCGAATGAAGAAAGTGACCTTGAAGGTCAATGGGTGTTTTGAGAGAGGGGGGTAATCTCAAGAACCACTCGATTTACCTTTTAGGGAGAGGGGGATAATTCTAGGAAAGGGAGAGGAACAACCTTAGTATCATTTAGAAGAGACCCTCTCATCCGGGATTCTAGGACATCATTTCGTGGGGATAATTTGACAGGAGAAAATTTTGTTGTATTTGTAACTTCGAAAGATATTTTGTTGTATATTATCATTGTATATTATTGTACCCCCGTTGGGGATGTGTTTCCCTCCATCCAGGATGTTATTATTGTATATGTTCATTGAGGTAACCCCTTTGTTGTAATTTGGGGAAATAGTACCCAATATAAATATAATAAAATGTATCTTTGAGTCTCCCTGGGTGAAGTTGGCCCTACTAGTTAAGAGGTAAGCCCAGTCAAGTTTTAGGACAATCACTTGATGTGTATAAATAGAGGCACCCTCCCTCATTTAGACAAACACTCACTCACTCACTCAAGTTTGCATGAGGTGAGAGAGAGGACAAGGAGGAGAGAGAGAGAGAGAGAGCTGTACAAGACTTCTTATTTTTTGGTTTTTCTATCTTGTGATATTGACTTAGTGACAAAACTATTATGAGGAAGATTATGGGGTTTTCTCCTTTATGGTTTCCCTGAGGAAAATATTTGTGTCTTGTGTATATGCTCTATCTTATGTATCTTGATATTCTTATTATTCTTTCAAATAAAGATCCTAATCAATTTGAATTAGAATAGAAAAACTAACATGGTATCAGAGCCTCTCTAAAAGAAGTAACTATGCGACAACGAAAACTAGGGATTCCTAGTTCAAGGTCTTCTCTCCACGGATCATTAAGAAAAGAGGGAAAGGATAAATTTTCCTAGGAGGGTGCATCTTTTGGTGGAAGTAGAATCACATTTGGATAATTTTCATTTTTTTATCCCAGGATAGTGCCGGATAGTGCAAGAAAAAACTAGGGCATCAAGTTCCGGAGGAGCTTCCCACCACACTTTTAAAAAATGAACTTACTGAGAAAATCACCTCAAGGAGGTGCATATTTCTACTCAGACAGAATTCCAAAATTCCAAGTTTGGAAAATTAGGGTTTCTCTAACAAACCCTAGTTCAGCCAGCTTTGGAACCAGACCGGGCACCTGAAATTGGTAAGCTATAAATCTCTATTATTTCTATTTGAGGTTCTCATTTCATAATGCCTCATCAAACCTAACTTGAGGAAAATCTTGGGGGAGATGAAAAATTCTAAGCATGGAAATATAAGATCTTCCTGATCCTTGAATAAAATGATTTGGATCAGTATTTCAGTAAGGAAGTTCCATAAATAGAGGGATATGAGGCTAAAGATATCCATAAAAAGAACTTGGTCAAGGCCAAGAGAATCATTGCAAATTTTGTTAGGGATCATATCATCCCCAATGTGTCATCCTTGAGTACCCCTAAGGAAGTGTTTGATGCTTTGACGAAGTTGTTCGAAGGAAAGAACATCAACTGGAAAATGACATTGAGGAAATAACTAAAGAATGTGAAGATACAAAACTCATAGACCATGCAATCCTACTTCACAAGGGAGGCTCAAATCAAGGAACAACTTGAGGCAGCCAAAGAGAGTGTAGAAGAAAAAGATATTAGTTTGACCACCTTGAATGGTCTCCCAAGATCATGGGATTAATTCATTCAAGGAATATGTGCCAGAAGGAATTTGATTAGCTTCAGTAGAACCGGGGAAAAATGCACACAAGAAGAAACTCGACTCATAAAAAGAGAAGAGACGATGGCAGCAACTAAAGATCAAGCTCTCATAGTTCACACCAGAATAAATCATAGAAGAAAGAGGATCACCATCACAAAAAAAGGGAGGAACATCATCACAAAATTCAAAAGAACTTTAGAAGAGATCCTTCCAATATTATATGCTACAAATGTGATGAGAAGGGCCAATACTCCAGATATTGGCCTGGAAACAGAGGCTCCTTCAACAAGAAGTCAAATAAAAAATGACATCTTGCTCACATCGGTAAAAATGATGAACCAACAACAAAGAGATTAAGATAATGAATTGATTCTTCAAGTGATGAAGAATATGTATTAATCTCGGCACTCATTGCACTATCTTGAACATGGAAGCACTGATTGGATTGTATATAATTGGGAATCCAAACATATGACATGATACAAAGAATATTTACTCAATATATTTGAGGATGAGTCAGTCCACTCAGATGTATGTGGGCCCATGTCACCCAACTCACTAAGAGGGTATGTATACTATGTTTCAAATCCTAGGTCGTAAATTACACTCAAAGGAAGATCCAGACTCTGCGATCATATAATGGAGGAGAATTCACCTTGAAATAATTCAAGGAACTTTGCAAAGAATTTGGGATTAAGAGGGAGTTGAACACTCTATACAATCCTCAACAGAATGGCATTGCAAAATGAAAGATTAGAATGATAATGGAAGGACAAAAATAAATGCTACCTGACCAGGATCTTATGATGCACTTATCGGAAGAAGCAACAAGGATAATTGTGTATGTACATAACGTACTCCTCACTGAGTACTCGATAACAAGACTACTAAAGAGGATTTCTTAGGAGAGAAACTAGAAGTAATCCATCTCTGAATATTTGGTTTCCCAATGTACATACACATCCCAAAGGAAAAGAGTACCAAGCTCGATCCTTCATGAACGAAAGGAATTTTGGTAGGATATAGTGACACTTCATGAGAAGAACTCTCACAAGATAAAACCGGCATGGAAACATGAGCTAATACAAGATGTAGAAAGGCATGTCTCTCCAAATGGGATGCATAGAGAAAGGAAAAGAGCTAAGACATACAATATCTAGGTGGCCTTGATATGTGACATCATTGATAAAGAACCATCCAACTATAAAGAAGATGCAAAAAAAAATGGAAGGATTCCATGATCGAGGAGTACCAGTCGATTATGAAGAATGATGTCCGAGAGATAGTTCTGAGACTAGAAGGGAAGTCTGTTGTGACTTTGAATTTGATTTACAAGATCAAGCATGCTGCAGATGGTAGAATTGAGAAACAAAAGGCAAGGTTTGTGGCATGTGGCTTCTCCTAGAAAGAAGGATTAGGCTACGAGGATACATTTTCACCCATGGAGAGATGCAATTACATCATATCTATACTTGCATTGGCTATAGTGATGAAATGGAAGGTGCACTATATGGACGTCAAGACAACATTCTTGAATGGTGTAGTTGAAGAGGAAGTGTACGTTGAGCAAGCACTGGGATTTGAGACACGTGACAGGAAGACTCATGTGTGCAAATTGAACAAATCCTTCTATGGATTGAAATATGCACCTAGAACATGGTACGACAGGATGGACAGTTTCTTGATGAGCTTAGGATTTACCAGAAGTAAAGTGGATTCCAACCTCTACTTCAAGGTTGAAGGAAAAATATTGGTGATGCTCTTGCTATACGTTGATGACCTGTTTCTGACAGGAGTGGACGAAATCATTGTAGATGCAAAGATGAATCTTTCCACTGAGTTTGAGATGAAATACCTAGGGATGAAGCACTACTTCTTATACATGGAGGTGTGGAAGAGTGCGGATGAGATTTTCCTTGGCCAAGGAAAGTATGCAGTGGAGATTCTGAAAATATTATGAATGCTGGACTGCAAGGCGATCGCCACAATATGGCATCGAACTTGAAGCTACTGTGTGATACTTCATTAGAGACAGTTGATGCCACGATGTATCATCAGATGATTGGTTCATAGATGCACCTGAAAAATACAAGACTAGAGATATGCTTTACTGTGAATTCCTTGAGTCAGTTCCTAATGGATCCGAGACTTGTTCACCTGATAGCTGCAAAGCATGTACTCAGGTACCTGAAGGGTACACTTGATTATGGTATCAAGTATGATGCAAATCAAAATATTAGCCTACACTATCATGTTGATTCAAATTGGGCAAGTAGCATCACTGATAGGAAGAAGACTTTAAGATGTTGCTTTAGTTTGGGATCCAGTATGATCTCCTGGTTCAACAGGAAGCAGTCCTACGTGGCACTGAGTATAGTCTAGGCGGAGTATGTTGCAGCTTGCTTGTCTAGTTGTGAGTTAGTATTTCTTTGAAATCTACTACTTGATTTGTTTGATTTCATGTTAGAGGTGACTTGTATCTTTTGAGATAACCAGAGTTCCATGAAGTTGTCAGAGAAATCGGTGTTCCATGACAAGTCCAAGCACATTAAGATCAAGTATCACTATATCTGAGATATTATGCAGAGACGAGAAGTGAATCTCTAGTACATGGAAAAGGACAAGCAAATAGCCGATTTGTTGACCAAGTCACCAACCAGAGTGAAGTTTGAATACTTCGGAGACAGACTTGGTGTTATCTAGATCGAGGTGCCTAGAAAGAGGGAGTGACGAGTTCTTGCATGGTGAAAGATGCAGGTTGTTCTCAAACATAATCAGCCTCGACGTGCTCCCATGATACAGATGACGAGAGACTGAAAGACGTAGATGCAGTAGAATGAGATCTCACATGGGAAGGAATACAGGTTGTCCTCACATGTGTTCAGTCCTAGCGTAGAATGCAAGTTATCCTGAGATGTATTTAGTTCTTTCAGGTTGTCCTCGAATGTAATCGTTCTTGATGTAGTATGCAACTTATTCGTGGATCTAATGAGCCATAGAAGGTTGTCCTCAGATGTAATCAGTCCTCGCATAGAATGAAGGTTATCCTTGGATGTAATGAGTCCTTCAAGTTGTCCTTGGACGTAATCAATCGTGGTGTAGTATGGAGGTTGTCCATGGACACAATAAATCCTTATGTGTTCCCATGTTGGAGATGATGACAGCCTATACAATGGTCGCAAGGAACTTGGTGTGCACCTAGGCGATTCTTGCATAGTGGTAGACACAGGTTTTCTTTGAGACATAATTATCCTAACGTTATCCTATGTTGGTAGAATGCAGGCTGACTGTGGAGGGACATAATGCACTTGGTGTGCTCCTAGGTGATTCTCACATAGTGGTAGACGTAGGTTGTCTTTAAGATTTAATGGGTCATGGCATGCTCCTATGTTGGTGGAAGGCAGGTGACATGTGGTGTGCATCTGGGCTTCTCTTTGTGTGTTATGATGAGATGATTTGGATATGACAAGATGACAGTAGTATACGCATGTGATTGGAGTGACAATGTAATGTATGATCCTGGGCTGCACCTATATATGCAATGGCTTACTTGTGGATATGATGAAGACCTAGATGAGGACGAGGCCTACACCTAGAATGAAACATGGCTGGATTTGTAGAAAATTCTAATGAGAGATAGGTTCAACATATAACATTATTCTATGATCAACAAGATGAGGACTATGGGAGCAATGACGATTATGATTCAACGATGATCTGACTAGATGTGTTGATGATTATGGCGAGAGAATACCTTCCTAGTTAAGAGGGAGTGTTGTTTTGTTTGCAACTTTGAAAGATATTCTGATGTATATTATCATTGGATATTGGTGTACCCCTGTCGGAGATGTGTTTCCCTCCGTTCAGGATGTTATTATTGTATATGGTCATTGCGGTAAACTCGTCATTGTAAGTCGAGGTAATAGTCCCCAAGCTGCATATAATAAAATGTATTTTTGAGTCACCTTAGGTGAAGTCGACCATACTAGGTTAAGAGGTCAGTTGAGACAAGTTGTAGGCCAATCACTTGATGTGTATAAATAGGGAGGAGCCCTCCCTCATTTAGAAACACACTCACTCACTCAAGTTCGCATGAGGTGAGAGAGAGGACAAGCAGGAGAGAGAGAGAGAGAGAGAGAGTTGCATAAGGCTTCTTATTCTTGGGTTTTTCCATCTTATGATATTGTCTTAGTGACGAACCTAAGCACACTTTGAGTATGTGTTTATACAACTTTTTTTATTCTAATTGTGTTAGGTGAAATTAATGTGAAATGCATAGAATTTTCCTTTTATTTATCCATAAACTTTGTTTAATTAAAATATTTTATTTGGTTATTTTTTATAAATTTTGTTTTATTGGTTATAAATAGAACATTAAAATAAAACATTTTTTCCAATAACCAACCAAAATCATTTGAATATTTGTTGAAAATATTTTAATATATTAAGAATTTTTGTTAAATATTATATTTAATTTTATAAAAAATATTTTTTCAATACTTATTATTATTATTCTATTTTTTTTAGTAATTTGTGAAGAAAGATAATATTTTTTTCATTCTTTAAAATCCATTTTTTATTGCATAAATTTTAAAATCTATTTTTATTACATAAATTTCAAATTTCAACATCTTAATAACTTAATAAAACATATCCTTCTCCATAAAAATATAAATATTTAAATTACTGTAATTATTATTTAAATGTATAATCTTAACTTTTATTCACTTCATTATCTTAAGATTTTGTGTAGTTGATCGTAAATACCAACTTAAAATCAGCATGGAAACATGAGCTAATACAAGATGCATAAAGGTATGTCTCTCCAAATGGGATGCATAGAGAAAGGAAAAGAGCTAAACCATACAATAGCTAGGTGGCCCTGATATGCGACATCATTGATAAAGAACCATCCAACTATAAACAAGATGCAGGAAAAAAATGGAAGGATTCCATGGTCGAGGAGTACCAGTCGATTATGAAGAATGATGTATGGGAGATAGTTCTAAGACTAGAAGGGAAGTCTATTGTGACTTCGAAGTGGATTTACAAGATCAAGCATGGTGCAGATGGTAGAATTGAGAAACAAAAGGCAAGGTTTGGGGCACGTGGCTTCTCCTAGAAAGAAGGATTAGGCTACGAGGATACATTTTCACCCGTAGAGAAATGCAATTACATCATATCTATACTTGCATTGGCTGCAGTGATGAAATGGAAGGTGCACTATATGGACGTTAAGACAACATTCTTGAATGGTGTAGTTGAAGAGGAAGTGTACATTGAGCAGGCACTGGGATTTGAGACACGTAATAGGTAGACTCATGTGTGCAAATTGAAGAAATCCTTGTATGGATTGAAACAGGAACCTAGAACATGGTACGACAGGATGGACAGTTTCCTGATGAGCTTAGGATTTACAAGAAGTAAAGTGGATTCCAACCTATACTTCAAGGTTGAAGGCAAAAATATCGGTGATGCTCTTGCTATACATTGATCACCTGTTTCTGACAGGAGTGGACGAAATCATTGTAGATGTAAAGATGAATATTTCAACTGAGTTCGAGATGAAATACCTAGGGATGAAGCACTACTTCTTATACATGGAGGTGTGGAAGAGTGCAGATGGTATTTTCCTTGGTGAAGGAAAGTATGCAGTGGAGATTCTGAAAATATTCAGAATGCTAGACTACAAGGTGATCGCCACAATATGGCATTGAACTTGAAGCTGCTGTGTGATGCTTCATCAGATATAGTTGATGCCACGATGTATCATTAGATGATTGGTTCATAGATGTACCTGAAAAATACGAGACTAGAGATATGCTTTACTGTGAATTCCTTGAGTCAGTTCCCGATGGATCTAAGACGTGTTCACCTGATAGCTGCAAAGCATGTATTGAGGTACATGATGGGTACACTTGATTATGGTATAAAGTACGATGCGAATCAAAATATTAGCCTACACTATCATGTTGATTCAAATTGGGAAGGTAGCGTCACTGATAGGAAAAACGCTTTTGGATGTTGCTTTAGTTTGGGATCCAGTATGATCTCCTGGTTCAGCAGGAAGTAGTCCTACATGGCATTGAGTATAGTCAAGGCAGAGTATGTTGCAGCTTGTTTGTCTAGTTGTGAGGCAGTATTTATTTGAAATCTACTACCTGATTTGTTTGATTTCATGTTAGAGGTGACTTGTATCTTTTGAGATAACCAGAGTTCCATGAAGTTGTCAGAGAACCTGATGTTCCATGACAAGTCCAAGCACATTAAGATCAAGTATCACTATATCCGAGATATTATGCAAAGAAGAGAGGTGAATCTTTAGTACATGGTGAAGGACGAGCAAATATCCGATGTGTTGACCAAGTCACCAACGAGAGTGAAGTTCGAATACTTCAAAGACAGACTTGGTGTTATCTAGATCGAGGTGCCTAGAAAGAGGGAGTGACAAGTTCTTGCATGGTGGAAGATGCAGGTTGTTCTCAGACGTAATCAGTCCCGGCATGCTCTCATGCTACAGATGATGAGAGACCAGAAGACATAGATGCACTAGAATGAGATCTCACATGGGAAGGAATACAGGTTGTCCTCGAACGTGATCAATCCTAGCATAGAATACAAGTTATCTCGAGACGTATTTAGTTCTTTTAGGTTGTCCTCGAATGTAATCATTCTTGATGTAGTACGCAGGTTATCCGTGGATCTAATGAGTCATCGAAGGTTGTCCTCAGATGTAATCAGTCCTCGCATAGAATGAAGGTTATCCTTGGATGTAATGAGTCCTTGAGGTTGTCCTTGGACGTAATCAGTCGTGGTGTAGTATGGAGGTTGTCCATGGACGCAATAAATCCTTATGTGTTCCCATGTTGGAGATGATGAGAGCCTATACAACGGTCACAAGGAACTTGGTGTGCACCTAGGCGATTCTTGCATAGTGGTAGACACAGGTTTTCTTTGAGACATAATGATCCTAACGTTCTCCTATGTTGGTAGAATGCACGCTGACTGTGGAGGGACATAATGCACTTGGTGTGCTCCTAGGTGATTCTCACATAGTGGTAGATGTAGGTTGTCTTTAAGATGTAATGGGTCATGGCATGCTGCTATGTTTGTGGAAGGCAGGTGACATGTGGTGTGCATCTGGACTTCTCTTTGTGTGTTATGATGAGATGATTTGGATGCGACAAGATGACAGTAGTAGACGCATGTGATTGCAGTGGCAATGTAATGTATGATCTTGGGATGCACCTATATATGCGATGGCTTACTCATGGATATGATGAAGGCCTGGATGAGGACTAGGCCTACACCTAGCATGAAACATGGCTGGATTTGTAGAAAATTCCTATGAGAGATAGGTTTGACATATATCACTATTCTATGATCAACAAGATGAGGACTATGGGAGCAATGATGATGATGATTCAACGATGATCATGTGACCAGATGTGTTGATGATTGTGGCAAGAGAATACCTTCCTAGTTAAGAGGGAGTGTTGTTTTGTTTGCAACTTTGAAAGATATTCTGATGTATATTATCATTGGATATTGGTGTACCCCTGTCGGAGATGTGTTTCCCTCCGTTCGGGATGTTATTATTGTATATGGTCATTGAGGTAAACTCGTCGTTGTAAGTCGAGGCAATAGTCCCCAAGATGAATATAATAAAATGTATCTTTGAGTCACCCTAGGTGAAGTCGACCTTATTAGGTTAGGAGGTCGATCGAGACAAGTTGTAGGTCAATCACTTGATGTGTATAAATAGGGAGGAGCCCTCCCTCATTTAGAAACACACACACTCAGTCAAGTTCGCATGAGGTGAGAGAGAGGACAAGGAGGAGAGAGAGAGAGAGTGCTTAAGGCTTCTTATTCTTGGGTTTTTCCATCTTATGATATTGTCTTAGTGATGAACCTAAGCACACTTTGAATATGTGTTTATACAACTTTTTTTATTCTAATTGTGTTAGGTGAAATTAATGTGAAATGCATAGAATTTTCCTTTATTTATCCATATATTATGTTTAATTAAAATATTTTATTCAATTATTTTTTTATAAATTTTGTTTTATTGGCTATAAATAGAACATTAAAATAAAACATTTTTTCCAAGAACCAACTGAAATCATTTGAATATTTATTGAAAATATTTTAATATATTAAGAATTTTTGTTAAATAATATATTTAATTTTAAATTTATAAAAAATATTTTTTCAATACTTATTATTATTATTAATCTATTTTTTTAGTAATTTGTGAAGAAAGATAATATTTTTTTCATTCTTTCAAATCCATTTTTTTATTGCATAAATTTAAAATCTATTTTTATTACATAAATTTCAAATTATAACATCTTAATAACTTAATAAAATATATCCTTATCCCCCACAAAAATATAAATATTTAAATTACTGTAATTATTATTTAAATGCATAATCTTAACATTTATTCACTTCATTATCTTAAGATTTTGTGTAGTTGATCGTAAATACCAACTTAATCAACAATGTTCTTTGAAAAATTATGCAATATAATCAATCATATAAGGAAACATCCGACCATAAGGAACAAGGTTAAAAGCACTTGTGTTATTACGCACATCGGCAGACTTCATGCCCGATGCAAGTTTTAACCTCACGTAGGTAGAAAAAAAATCCCGTATCAAAATGCCTCACTTCCAACTATGACTATTAGTTTAAATCCAAGATTTTTCCTTTATACACATTCAATAGCACTTATGAGTGTTAGCTTATACAAAATTCTCCCTTTATTCAATAGCACTTTTCATGGTTATACCCCGTTATGCACCCTAGTCTTTTTACCAATCTTATATTTCCCTTCCTTAAAATTATACTTCAAATAATTTACAACTAGCAGAGTCATAAGTAAATACCCCATCCTAGTATTTTTACCTATTTTATATTTCTTTTTCTTAAAATTATATTTCAAGTAATTTACAATTAGGGGTTGGTGCAAGCTAATGCTGGTCACTTATGACGCGTTCGTTGCAATGGACTTTTGGAAAAATAGAAATCTGAACGTCAAAAAACAGTATTAGAGGTACCTACACAACTTTTTGGAATATGGCGTAAGAATATGGAACATGGACAATCAGATT
>LPNX010445397.1:50000-77642 GCA_001517045.1 Pseudotsuga menziesii
TGTAATTTATTCAATTTATTCCCAAGACATCCAAACACCAACTTGTGTCTTCCCTCACAACTAATGTGGCATATTACATGTAATGTCATCTCATCTGAAGGTGTTGGAAATGAAGAATATTTCACTCATCTTCTTTCGACTTCCAATAATTTTTTAACACAAAGGAAGTCATAATCCCATAGCTGTAATACCTACAAACTTGACTCTCTTTACTTGACTCAAATAGAGTATAAAAATGAAACTTTGGTTTGAACATAAAAAGAAACCTTTAATCAATGTTTATGTATCAATGAAAATAATTACCATACTAACATATCTGTAATTTAGTTAATTATGTTGGAACAAGTCATGTTTCTTGTATAATGGAACTAATACCTTATTTGCTGCTTCTTATGCAAGGGTAGACCTCATGGTTTTGATAAAGAAACTTTTGGACATGAGAAACTCACGTAACAGAGAAAGAAAAACTAGAAGGAATATGCCCATTGTAAAGGAAAACGAGGTAAGAGAAAAGGCCAATTTGGCAATGGAGAGAGAGAGACATGGTCCAGACATTTCCACCGATACTGTGACTAATCCTAGCAGAGTTTATGACATAAAAACCTCTACTTCAGAACCACGGGTGAAGCGATTGTGTCCAACAGACCCAACTTAAGTTCCAACATCAACATAGTCTCCAACCAACAATCCATCAACGAGCCATGTTGAAGCTCCTGAAGACATAGGTATATTGAGAGACGTTGAGTATGAAGCGTTGGACCTAGGAGCAATGATTAATTTGCAATCTCTCCAAGAAGACCACAACCATGTCGAGCACACTCCCAGTCTTGACCGACATGTGAATGAAGCACCACAACAAAGGAGCCCTAGGATCCGTAGCTCATGTCCACCTTCCCTACCTCGAATGTCTACTACAAGTAAAAGGACTCCTAGATGTATCCATGTGGATGAAAGTTGTCTGTTAGGCCTTTAAGGTAAGTTTCCAAAACACACTTTCAATTGGCAATGTAGCAAATTAATGAAGGAATATTTTGAATCCAAAGGTGATGCAGGTAAATGTCAATTATTATTGTGTTTGTTAAAGTCAAATTGTTTAGTTGTTGTTAGGAGAATTCTGGGCATAAACATGGTTAGAAGTTCAAAGGATAATAATCATATTGTTAGAAATCTCCAATCTTATTTTAATGTGATTGGGAAGACGTCACATACTAAAGATCTTTGTGTGGCTCGTCATGTGTTATCGGAATCAGTTGTAAGCAAGTCCACACGACAACGTCACCTCCTTTCACACACTTCTCAGATACTTAAATTAAATAGATTTTTTTTTGAAGCACTCGATTATAAGAGAAAATCTGTAGATTCCAGGTGGAAAAGATTCTTGGGCTTTTGTCGGCAAGTTGCCTCGTCGAGATAAGAAGCTAATTGATGTTGTTAAGGACTTAGTATAAAACTTTTGGCATGATCATACCAGACTTTCATCTAATCAAAGAGATGTGCTAAAGCTGAGAAAAGGTTCTATTGAACGTGAACCCCATGTCAAACACTTCCTTGAGACAACATAGACTGAACTCTATGAGAGATTCATGAATGAGCACACATAATTGAACCTGGGCCAAAGGTCCTTTGAGAAATGTAAACCATGGCACGTTCGTATATGCATTGATCGAAACACATGCTTTTGTAGATACCATGTAGAATATGAATATTTTTATGACATGTATAAAAATATATTTTGTGATTTGCATACTAACCTTGAGCAGGGCTGCAATGAAACAGTAATACCACCAAATGCATCGAGAGATTTTATCATCAGCATCATGTGTCCAAGGCATGAAGGGCAAAAATACTATGGAAAATCATGTCTATATGGGAATTGATCCAGGTGCAATGGGTTTTCTCTTTTGAATCGTTGCATTCATGGAAGTGATGAGCATCAATTTGGAAATATGAGCGTGGAGATGGAGATTCAAGTATGTAACCTATCAATCAGATAGTGCGAAGGAAAGTAAAAATATTGCATTAGTGAAGTCAGAGGTGCAAATGATTATTGCATGTTTTTCCTATTACATGTTCAGTTTCTACATATATTAATATACAAAAATTTTCAATCATATATAGTAGTAGTGAAAAATGGAACATCGTTCCCAATGTCTATACACTGGCAATTTGTGCCGCATACAAAATATGGCAACTCGTGCTAATATGGAAACTCATGCCAAAATGCCACATCATGGCTAGTGTACATTGGAGGATCTCTCAATCATCCTGCCCACCCTCGGAGCTCCCAGGTGCACCTCCAAAATCGAGCTTCCTCTTCTTTGAGCTAGAGGAAGCTCGATTCTTTTGGCCACTTTGACCACCTCCCCTTGGGCTCTGAAATGACAACAATAAAATGTCAACTCCTACAGGAAATTATACAAGTATAAAACACAATTTAAAAATCAAAATTACGTTTTCAAATTTTAAATAGCTCACCTGAGACGAGACCGTAAGTGGTGAGCGGGCTACCCTCCTCCGTGATCCAAGTCTCTCGACAATGCCACCCTGCAACATTTAAACAGTAAGATAACTCATACAATTTACTTCCTATGATAATTTTTGTTAATATTGCATGATATTTTCATAAACTAATCAATCTCATCGTGAACACAAAATGCTGGTCCTAGGGGCTGGCAGGTGGAGCAATCGACTGGTCCTCAGGGGTGGCAGGTGGAGCAGTGGGTTGGACAAGCTGCTCTGATGATAGGGTGGATGGCATAGAAGAGGATGTAGCCACATCGACATTGGCTACAACACTAGGAGGCACAGTGGGAGAGGGCGTGGACTGGAGTGGGCGAAGTGGTGATGTATGATGATAAACGTCAACTAGCTGTAGAATGGAATGGGCCACCCTGGACGAGGAAACGAGGGTGGTGGGGGAATATGGGGGAGGGGGATGAGGTCTGGGATGGGGTGGAGGGATGGGTGAATGTGGATGGATGGTGTAATGTGGTTGGAGGGGGGAGGGTGGAAACATGGGAAACTGCAAGGGAGGGGGTGGATGGGTAGGGTAGGGGGGAGTGAGAGAAGGTTGTGATGAAGACAGTGGAGTTGGATGGAAGTGTGGTGGTGGATGGGTGGGGTGGGGGGGAGTGAGTGAAGGTTGTGATGAAGAATGGGGAGATGGATGGAAGTGTGGTGGTGGATAGGAGGTAAGGGATGGATGGAACGGGGTGGGGAGGGATGCAGTCGAAGGGACATGTATGCCAGGGGCTACACCTGGCATATATGGTGCAAAAAAGGCATTCGATGGAGAGATAGTGACATCGATGTGCCTATGTACTCTGACCTACATACATATTCATGGCCTCGTATATTAGTACATAAAAATATAACTATACAAATCTAAGCCATCAAAAATGAAATTAAATTTATACTTTATTGCTAGATACCTGCTCACAAGGGGATTTGCTGATCCCTAACGGGGATGGTTGGTCACTCAATCCTACGAACACCTGTTCATTTTCACAAAAATAGTTAGATCCAATTACTAAATATTAACTATATTGGATGACAAGATTAACTACTAACATTAAATTTAACTACTAAAATAAAAATACCTGTGTGTATGGTGTCGCGATGTCTTCTGCAGCTGCCATGGCTCCATCTAGGTTGAAGGAACCAACGTCCTCCCACTTAGGTGTTGGAGACTTAGCACTGAATAGCTGTACACTAAAAAAAATCAAGTCATCAACATCTGATTCTAAGATAAATTTATTATAAATTATGAGATTGCATAATGTATAATCAATATTTGAACATTAAATAAAACAATAACTAACCTGGTGTAGGTATCTCTCTGTGGCATGCTCCTGCGTGGGAACCTGGCATGGATGCCCACAATAAGAAAAATGATGTGGCACTGGTCCTGTCGAGCTGGATGGATCATCCTGGCTACCACATCTAGCTACTCTCTCTGGCCCACCACCAGTAGACCGTGAAGAAGTGTGTCTCTCGGGGTGGTCCTCCTTGCTCTACGAGGATAGCCAAAAATGTGGTATGCCTAAGAAGGTGTCGTGTGGCACATCTAACGGACTCATGGATCTCATCTAGCCCGCTAGCCAACCCAGGGAATTGAGGAAGCGGGTTTGGCTCTCGCTTAGGTGCAGGAAGTCCTCTGAGTGGGTTTCGATGGGTGTGAGGTTGATTTTGGGTTGAGCCAAAACCGATGCCCCAGAACTCGTTGATGTCGAAGTAGTTGACATGGAACCCTAACACAAACTCATCCCACATTTTCTTGAGAAAATACTATGGGACCTCAACATTGTTGCATGGAGGCTTGTCAAAAACCATGAACCATCTCTTCCTCCAGTTTTCTCTCCATGGCTGGTAATTACACTAGACCATGCAAACTCGCCTATTCCTCACATCTGGAGGATGTCCTGTTCTTGGATCTGTAAATTTGCTCCACATTTGGGCTTTTGTGATATTCAGGTTTTTTATATCCTCTTTGGATATACCAGTGCTATAATGCTCTCTCATTCGAGCCCTATATTCACTCAAACTGGTTATCTCACTCTGGGCAATGTTGATAGATTCTATTATGTTTTGTAGTGATGTGGTGAGGGAAACTCGAGAGGGTTCCCTAATGTTCTCTAGTTCATCACTCAAAATTCTTAATTGGTTTAAATCCCCGTGTAATTCATCTTCAGGGTTTTCTTGGTTTAATTCGGGGTTTGGGTCCTTTGATTGCTTTGTTTCATTCCTTTCTTGGGATGGTTTATTGGTATTTGTCATTGTGTTTAGGTAATTTGTACCTGCAATATCAAATTTTGCCCATTTCAATTGATTTTCAATTTTTTTTAATTTTATATTTTATTTGAAAAACAATAAAAAACATTGAAATAAACAAAAAAAATTGCATTCCTACTCTATTTACCTTACTCCAACGTCATTTTAGGCAAGTTGAAAATTTTTGTTGGACTCCTTCAGGGGTTGTTAACGCCTCTTTGCGTGCTCGCGGGTGGTTATAAAACAAAACAATTACATTCACTGTTTTTTTAACACAGGGATGCGTGCACGTCCCTGTATGCGATCGCGCCAAACATGTGTGCGCACATCATTAGGGGTACGTGCGCGCTCTTATTTTCCATGCTAGCAATCCGACGTGGAGGTTTGCCATTGCCGAAGCAGAAGCACGTGCGCATGCACGTTGCATTATATTTGGGTAGTAGGTTCTTGCGGGCACCCTCAGCATAGTCATAAGTAAAGTGTTCAATGATGAACTTAGATAATTCCAAGTAATTTACAATTAACACACTCATAAAAGTAGTTAGTAAACCTAAATATGTGTAGCCAGCCACTTATAGTTATCCATTTATAGTATAACATAAATATTAAACTAATTAATATAAACATAAAGCAAATACTATTTAATAAAAAAATGATATGAAAAAAGCAAAAAACAAAAATGAAGATAAGCTTATTTAAATTTTAATCAATATGCATTAAAACATAACAACCATGAAATGAATCTCTGCATTATAGTTTAAGGCTAAACATTCTTCTTACAATGAATCTATTTTTTATTTATAAACATTTTATTATTATTTTTCTTTCAACAACACAACAATATTTATTAATAATATAATAGATCTTTGTAGTCTTGCATATATGACTCTATATATATGTATATGGGGTGTGTTAAGATATACAGATAGATCAACCATATTTAAATGTGTAGTCTTAAGATATATGATAGATCTTAGTTTAAATCTTAGTTTAGTATAGATCTTAGTCTAGTATCTAAATTGTTCTCAAAATTTGATAGAGGGAGGGCTAAATTACATATTGAAATTTCACAAGGCATTCAAATTCATGGCCGATCGAATATCAAGCCTTCATTTATAGATTTGCAATAGATTTGCCCCAAAGGTGATGAAAGAATGTAACAGATTTTATGCAGAACGTTAGTTTGAAAAAATATAACAAGATGTCTCTGGATGATGAAAAATGGAGAAAGAAATGGACCATATTTTATGCAGAACAGAATTTGAAAAAAAATTAACAGAGTGTCACTAGATGATAAAAGTGGTTGCTTTGGTGAACTACATCTAGAGAATTACTATGCGACGCATTTTTAGCAACCTAAAATTCCACCATCTTGCCAAATTTTGTAGTTGCCAACAACTTTAACATCTCCGCAAAAATCAGATTGTTTTATAATTATTTCTTGAAACGCTGTTCGCAACATAATTCACCATGCTAAATTACTGTCTTATATTTCTTTCTTGAAACGCTGGCCTCTACATTGACAATGCTAAATTGCTAATAAGTATAGTTCACCAAGAAACACGGGTTGATTACAAATTCCACAGGGCACGCGATAGAAAGGCAAATATATATAAAAGTTAAGGAGTTTCCTTATCGTAACCATTGTTAGCAACGTATTCTCCGTTGCCATTGCCAGATCCAGCGCCATAGCGAGAGCCAGCTTCGTAGCCATTGCCATTACCAGAGCCGGTGACATAGCTGTCACCACTGTAACCAGAACCGTAGGAACCGCTTCTTTCCGATTGCTCACTGTAGCCCGACTCGAATTTACCAGCTTGCCCATGGCCACCATTAGAGCCAGGCGGGTACGGAGTATAAGCATTGGGAGGCGACTGACGATAGCCACTCTCGTCGCCAGAGCCTCCACGGTATCCGCTATCGTCGTTGACAACCCCATTTCCTGAATAGTACTCGCCACCTCTACCAAAACCCGAACGCGGGTATCCGCTCCCGGCTTCTCTGTAACCGGCACCGCTGCCAGAGCCGGCGCGGGAAGCCTCGCTGTCGCCATATACATACCCATTACCGTTTCCCTCGCCTCGGTAGGAACCGTAGCCATGGCCCGAACCGGCTTCGAAGGCATCGTCCACACCGTGATCGTTGTTGTTGACGTAGCCTGCTCCGTTCCCAGCGGTATTTGATCCGCCATTGGGATTGTCGTAGGCAGGTTCTTTGTTAAAGAATCTGCTCTCCCTCGCCTCAGTGTTACATAGAAACAGACTGAAGGCTGCAAGCACAATATATATGCACAGAACTTTCGTCACGCTGATCGCCATTATCGATTATATCTTCGATATTGAGCTTGAGCTGAGCTATATTAGGCGTTGGTGAGATGGAGAGGGGATTGGTTTCATATTTATAGACCAAATTAATTTGTTTGTTGATGCCATGAATGGTTTGCCTAGTGCGCCCACACACACGCTTGTGGGTCTGCCCTAACTGTTAAAGTTGATTTGCGTTCGTTTTTCTTTGTCACCGACATATCCAATTGTCTTGTTTCTTGACTATGCCGACTATCGAGTCAGGAGCTTTTACGTGAACATCCCTTGGATTGACAGAGACGCTTGAACTGAATGTGTGAACGGAGAGGGTGGAATGTTTGAGTCGACTTTTGATCCAACGCTGCAAAGTGCATTGAAGCGCAATCACAGCCATGAGTTGTGTCGCATCGTGGACCTCATGCTCATGACGCTGTAAGATTTGTCGGGGGGCGGATCGGGATCGTTGGAGGCGACGTACATATCAATTTTATTTTTTGAAAGGAATTTTATCGTTGCTGCGCTGTGCCCTTCGATTGCGCTAACCTAATTATATAGATCTCTCGTCTAACACTGCATGGCATTCTTAGCGGAATTTCGGGTCACGATTGACGAAAGTATTTATCATTCCAGAGTATTCAAGTGCGGTACCTCATAAATATTTTTATTTTTTCAAAAATTGAAATTTTAAATGCATCTTGAACCTTTAGTAAAACTAAAGTATTACAATTTTAAAAATAAACAAAAGGAGGATTCAACTATTTTTATTTACATTAAAATTGGATGGTTATAATTATGTTTTCTATTAACTTTATGACTAAAAACACTTTTTTATACCATTTAACTACAATATTTTTTAATAGTTATTTTCACATTTTTCTTATGTTTATTTTGTACATCCTCACAAATGCTAAAGTGTAAATATTCTATATGGCAGAGGTGCAGCAATTTGAAACTAAAACAATCTGTCAAAGTTTAACAGTTTTTACAATTTTTTTGACAAAATTTAAACATAATCATAATTGTTTTTGTTTTTTGGACAGTATTTGATGAACAAATCACCTCTAACAGACTGGCTGTTTGACCATCAAATTCCTACCAATAAAATATAAAACATAAAAAAATAAACAAATTTCGTTCCATTGCATGGCAGATAGTTAATAACAAGGCCTTAAAGTTCAGGATAAACTTAAGGGATGGTACTCCTTGGGATGATACTCCTTACCCGTTAGAATGTTAGTTAAAGTGTCTCTATCAGTATCATCATTAGCTTCTTAAATCACGGTGTTCTGATTGATTGTTTTTATGTAGTTTTTAGCTATATATTTATTCAAATTTTTTAAATTTTTTATTATACTAACTTAAACATAAGTAGTGATTAGCTAGATAAAATTGGTTGATATTGATTCAAGAGATATTAAAATATTTTTATAACTTTAAGCATGCATTGCAGTGAAAATTTACTTATCTATTTTAAATGAATTAAAAATTTAAACATATAGTAAGTTTGATTCCATGATCTTAAGTATTTATTAAATTTAATATTAATTATTTTATTTATATATTAATGATAAATGTTTTAAAAATTAATATTTATTGTGATTGTTGTACTTAAAAATAAAATGTATTTATTAAATTTAATATTGGTTATTTTATTTACACATTAATGATAAATACTTGAAAATAAAATGTTTTTTATCTTAAAATTGCAAACATGAAAATCTTATATCACATTATGTTGTCTCCTCTATTAAAATAATGTAAAAATATCTTTATTAAGGCATATGCATGGTGATATTTATTGATTCCGTATAACAAGCATATGCATGATGATCTTTATTGATTATGTACAACAAGGCATATGCATTCATCATGGATGTGTTTAGATTGGTGATGTGATTATGTATAACAAGGCATATGTATTCATCGTGGATGTGTTTAGATTGGTGAATGTGATTATGCACAACAAAGCATATGGATTCATCATGGATGTGTTTAGTTTGGCAATGAAAATTTGGAAATTTTCATTTTATTTATACTGTAACAATCAAAAGTTATATAAGCTTTGTAAAAATTTTGATGTATAATAAACCAGCTTAGATCCAGCTTTACCCGGCTCTATCATGCGCCCAGAGGGATCAAATATTTCGAGGTGCAAACCCTTTTTTGGAGTGCAATTGTTGAAGCAGGGTTTGCATATATATATAAATATATAAGCAGACTTTTTTATGTGACACGTGTCATCTCGATATTGAGCACGAAATTACACTTCTACCTCATACCGGGCTGTAGAATGCGCCTCTTGACGCAAAGATAATTTTGTACATAATTATTTTGTTTTTTTTTTGTATTTTTTAGTTTTTATTTTATATAAGTATGCGTAGCTTTCAATGTACCAAATTTTCATTTAATTGTTTTTTTTCTCTCGTAAATTTATGAAATATGAAAAAGTCAACAATTTAGTTTTGTTTCTATGAAAATTCAATATCCAATATATGTATATATTAAAAAATCGCCTTTGAAACAATGGGAATTTTTTTAGTATATAGTTTTAAAATAAATTAAATAAAAAAAGGTTAAAAGTGTGAAAATGATATGTCATTTGATACAGAAGTGTGAAAATGATATGTTATTTTATAGAGGATTCATTAAGAAATTGTGTGGCCTTAACTCCTTCACCAAGATGAAAGATATGAAGGGGATTGCATGTGGTTGCTACAAAAAAATATTTCAAAAATAGGGCTTGAATTTTGTAAATTAAGGGTTTAAGAAATTTACATGAATTTTGATTACCTCGATGAAGGGTTAAGTCAACCCTCAATAGATTGTTTTTCCATTTGACAGATTGGTTGATCGAGCAAGATATCTCCATTGAGCTACTAGGATTGCTTTAGCACTTTGCTTGATTGAAATTTTGAGATGATTGAGCTCATGTAAACTAAAAAAAGTGGGTCCTAAAAGAAATCTCCATAAGAAAAACCTAGTGACTCAATAGCAGATGCCCAAAGGGTTATGAAAAACATAAAGTCCAAAATAAAAATAGTTAAATGGGCCTAATTGAGAGAACATAGATAAAAGAATAAATTTAAAACCTTGCTAGCAATAATAGATATAGAGATTTTGAATCCTCTATAACTTCCCATGTTGACCAATTTGGGGGCCCACTTTTACATGTTACTAAGGATTGTTAAGCTAGATTCACTCCTTAGCCTTGTTTCCTCAATTGAACTTGGAAATGGTATGTCCCCAATTGAAATTTCATCAATTGAGTGTTTCTTCATTATTCTATTGTATCATGTAATTACATGGTCAAAATTAATTACATCATTAAATTAGATTTCTTAAAAGTTTATTAGGTTGTATTCCATGCATCTTGACGAAGAGTGCTCATGTACCCTATGAATTTGATGTGAATTTTACTTGTTCAAAGTATATGTAATTGTGTCCAAGGTTTGTAAAGATGTTTTGTATCATTCATCACTTTGCAATTGAATCAGTGGAAGAATTAACACTTTTGATAGGTGTTGTGTATGAGGTGCACTAGAATCCAATTAAATAATTTCCAAACAATAATATTTGCAAATAATGTTCCACTAGCCTACTAGTTCCCTAGGTTGAGATGGAGACATAAATTTTGTAATAAGGGGATATGGGACTTAAAAGGGATTTAGTTTACCATATTCACATTTAAATGGGTCATATAAATGATAAATTATAAGAAAATAAGGTGGCATGGGATCATGAAGATACTTGGAAGCTTGTAGAGCCTTTGGATGACTAGATTCCCCACACACTTGGGATGATCTTCATCCAAATTCAAAAACATGGATAATGCAACATTATTGGAGGGTTATGTGGTGTCAAATATCATATAATGAGCCAAGGAATTCAAATAGGTAAAGGATATTAACTCCCATGGAAGAGGAAGAGACTAGAAGACAAGGTGTGCCACTTGGAAGGATATTTCATGCACTCTATGACAACAAATGATGAAAGATTCTATGACAAGTATGACAAATTCAAACCTAATTCCAGACATATGAAAAATATGACATGACATGGACAAAAATAACCACCAAGAGGTATAATTTGGGATTTATATGAAACCATTCGAATTAGGGAAAGAATTGGAGCATGAAGAGGAAGACAAGTGTCATGAGAGTTACTAAACCACTAAGATGAGTTGGAGGAATCCCATGGAGGTAAATTTGACTTTAGGAGGCCTCATGAAGTTAATAAAAGGATGTCATGAGGAATGAGAATGGATTTTGATCATTTTTTAATTGGTCTTTGAATTTTGGAGAGGTTTTACTTGTACATTGCACAGTGAGAGTTCACTCTTCCTGCTTGTGAACCAATTTCAAGGGAGGTAGATTCCTTTCCAAGTTGGTTGTTGGAGAGTCCATTCAGACCTCTCATTGGAGATTAATGAAATATTTTTAGTTGTATGTTGAAGGACCATACAGTGGAATTCTAATCTATTCCCCTATTCTCTCATTCCTTCTTCTCCATTCCGCCACACTCTCATGTTGAGGGCACACTTGTTGGAGTGGTGCTTGCACCTTGCTGAGTATATTCGGTGCCCAACTTGTCAAATATGATGTATGTATTTGTAATATCATGTTCACATTCTGTGTAAGTCGAAATATCATAAATAGATGTATGAAAGGCTTTCATTCCCATGCTCTTGAATGACTAATTTTCATGTATTTGGATTCTATTTTGGAAAGAGTTGGATAACATATTTGTATGAGGACATTTCTATTAGTTTGATGATGATGGGGAATCAATATATGATGCACTGATATGTACTCTTATGTCCATATGCTCTGTAAGTCGAAATATCATAAATCCATGTGTGAAAGGCTTGCATTCCCATGAGTTTGAATTACTAGTTTTCATGTGTTTGGCCTCCATTTCGAAGGAGTTATATTTATGATATGCATTAAGGAATTTATTTGATGTTAAATGCTATTGAGGAATAAATTTGTATGTTGTGTATGGTATCCATCCATCATGTCTTGTTCTGAACTATTTCATGTACTTTTTATGAGTTAAAATGGAACTAGCAATGCCATTTCCCCTAAGCAATCTTACAGAAAGTTATCATATGAATGTTGTACTTTATAACTAGTTTGAAGAACTAATACCGATGATTAATTACATCCAATGATGTATGATATTAATCCCCACAATTTGTTCTCAAAGTTGGGAGGGTTATACTCCATTTGGAGAGCCAAAAGTGTCATCTACCCTTGGGGGTTTTAACATCGGTTTCCTAGTGCTTTTGTCCTTCTTTCCATATGCCAAAAAAAAAGTTGCAGAATCAATTAGAAAGTGTACGTGTTAAGAACCTGTGCCAACCCCCCTCTTTATTTTGTTAGTATATTTTGTCGGACGCATATGCTTTGTAAGTCGTCCCATTAGTATGTTGTATTATCCCACATTCATGGGGAGTAAGCAATAGTTGTTAAGTCGTCTAGTTAATATGTTGCATTATCCCACATTCATGGGGAGTAAGCAATAGTTGTTAAGTCGTCTAGTTAATATGTTGCATTATCCCACATTCATGGGGAGTAATAGTTGTTAGCTTAGACTTAGTATATAAGTATGTGTTGAGGCTAATCAAAGCATTGAAGAGTTATTTTGTATTGAGCTTGCTCAAAGGAGGTTTCCCCCTCGAAGTGGCCTGTGATTAATAAAATCTCTTCTGTGATCCATTATTTCTGTTATATCATGAATTCTCATTGTTTATTGCAATAGGTTCTTCACATCTAGTATCAGAGCACTTTCTTGGGCTCGTTGGGTCGAATTTTTGGAAAAAACAATTTTCTACCGTGCTTCCTGGGGCTGTGATCCCTACAGTTGTTCTTCTTCTTGCAGTAATATTATTCATCTGGATCACGAATTAAACCCTATTCGCTTAACTGTGGGAATTACTTGGGCATAGCCCTAAAACTCATTGTGAGGAGTACCATAGGAACCCCGAAGTAGCTGTCCATTAAGAGGACCTGCCAACTGAAAAGGGAAACAAACCCCACTAGATTGACTAGATTCCCGTTCGTGAGGAAAACCAAAGAGCTATCATTTTTGTCCAAGCGGTTAGCAGTTTTACCTACGCCGTGAAGTGAGTGGTACTTCCCCAATACTCAAGCCTAAGACAACCTTGGTGGCCGAGTGACTACCTTTGAACCATTAGGAAGCTGAATATACCTTGGGTCCATATCTATTTACAGTTGATAATGTACAGAATTCTAGAATTGTCATAGATCATTTACTCCATTTTCTATTGATAGAGCACATCTTTCTAGCACTGCCACAGATCATTTCTTCAGAAAAAATCATGCATCACCATAGATCATTTCTTTAGCTATGTTTCCCTTGAAACTTCACTGTAACCCCCGTAATACCATTCTACATATTCCTTCATTAAGGACCCTATCCCCAATTTCACTTCTTGACTCGATGAAATTACACATTTGTCAATTTTTAGGGTTTGTCATAACTTCTATGATTCTCACCCAATCTCCTTCAAATTTGTCCACGGTGTTCGTTTTCCATTTCTGCTTCATTGTCCCTCTTGAACAAATTTTCCAATTCCTTCATCCCACCTCTGAAATTCACATTTTCTACTTCTTGTCCCTAAGAAAGTGTCCAAAATCCTGTAAAACCCTAATTACCCCCTTGAATTTTTCCCAAGTAAAAAATCTCCTTTTCTAAAACCCTTAATTTTTGTTTTTCTACCCATCACCCCCCCAAAAAAACCTGCATATGGTTGTCACCCATGCCAGAGCAAATAAACAAATGGAAGAAGAACTTGTCTCCATCAAGTCCAAACTTGAGGATCTAGATCAAATATTTCTTGGCCTCCATCTTCAGCATTCACCCATGAACAACCGTCGCCAGCCTGAGTCTTCTACAGACACTGGGTTCTCGTCGTCTAGCAACTTTCGCAGGCTGAAGCTGGATTTTCCTCGCTTCAATGGTGATGATCTGACTGGATGGATTTATAAGGCAGAATAATATTTCAGTCTGCATAACACTTTTGATGTCAATAAAGTCCCACTTTCATCCTTTCATTTGGAACATGAAGAACTTCAATGGTTCCGTTGGTACATCAAGGATCATGCAGAGCCAAACTGGACAAATTTTTTCCAACTCCTTTTGCAGCGATTTGGCCCTAATGCTTTTGATGACTTCACAAGAGCACTCACCAAACTTCGCCAAACTGGCACTGTGTGGGAGTATCAGACAGAATTTGAGAAATTATCCAATCACATTGAGGGATTGCTTGATGCATTCTACCTGAGATGTTTTATTAGTGGTCTGAAGGATGCCTTACTATCTGAGGTTAAAATGTTATGTCCCAACAAAATGATGGAAGCCATAGGGTTGGATAAGCTAGTAGAGGACAAGATCAGGGCTCAACAATGCTCCAAATCCACTCTTGTTCCATTCAGACCTACGGTTCCCCAAAGAACCCAAAATCCACCAGCGCTTAGAACCACTCCTATCAAGCATTTGTCTAAATCAGAGATGTGGGAACGTCGGGAAAAGGGATTTGTTATAATTTTGACGAGAAATTCACGTGAGGACATATATGTGTTGAGCAAAATCTCTATCTCTTGGATGTGAATTCTCCACCCGCACCTGAAATTTTTTATGATGCTCAGGATCCAATAGATGATGATGGTGACATTCAACAACTTCCTGCTCTAGACGACCAACCAGAGATATCTCTCCATGCCTTAGCTGGAGTCACCACCCCACAAACCATGTGGGTCAGAGGGTTCTTCATAAAACCCCCTCTTACAATACTCATTAACTATGGTAGCACTCACAACTTCATTAACCCGAGGATCGCCAAACAAGCTGATTGTTTCATCCATCCTTGCTCTAGATTTGAAGTCATGATTGCCAATGGGGGCACCTTACCTTGTAAAGGGAAGTGTCATAATGTGCGCATGTCTATGGGGGATTATAACTTGCGCTCTGACATGCTTTCCTTGACCTTAGGTGGATGTGATGTAGTTTTTGGAGCTCAATCGTTATGCACACTTGGACCCATTTTATGGGATTTTGTTGAAGTTTGGATGCAGTTTTCAATCAATGGTACCAAACACACATTATGGGGCTTACAACCAGGCTCTCTCGGCCTCATCAGTTTGCATCGAATGGAAAATATTCTTAAGAAAATTTCACAGGGTGTCATCGCTCAACTCCATTTCATTCAGATGCAACCTTCAGCAGTCTCAACTACTCCATTGGATCTCCAACAAATTTTGGATCAATATGCATGTGTGTTTGCTGAGCCAGTGGGATTGCAACCTTCTCGACCCGAGGACCATCGTATTCCTATCCTTCCTAGAAGCATCCCTCCCAACATTAGGCCCTATTGCTACCCATTTCACCACAAGATAGAAATTGAGATGCTTGTTCGCAACTTATTGAAGCAAGGTGTTATTCACCCTAGCACTAGTTCCTTCTCTTCACCGGTCCTTCTTGTCCAGAAAAAATATGGGTCATGGCGCCTTTGCATCGACTTTAGAGCACTTAATCACATCACAATCAAGGATAAGTTTCCAATTCCCGTTGTTGATGAGCTTCTGGATGAGCTCCATGGTGCTCATTTTTTCTACAAGTTGGATCTTCGTTCTGGGTATCACCAAATTCGGGTCCATGCAAATGATATCCCTAAAACAACTTTCTGCAAACATGATGGCCATTATGAATTTTTGGTCATGCCATTTGGCCTCACAAATTCCCCTTCCACATTCTAGTAATTGATGAATAAAATATTTCGGCCCTACTTGTGAAACTTCATTCTGGTCTTCTTTGATGATATCGTCATCTATAGTAAAACCTGGGATAAGCATCTCCAACATCTGGATCTTGTACTGCAACTTTTTTGTGATCATGATATTTGTGCTAAACAATCTAAATGTGTTTTGGGCAGAAGGAATTAGAGTATCTTGGGCATATTGTTTCAGCACAAGAGGTTCATGTCGATCCTGCCAAAATCGATGCCATGAAAAATTGGCCACAGCCTCAGACCTTGAAGAGCCTTCATGGGTTTTTGGGACTTACTAGCTACTACCACAAATTTGTCACGGATTATTGGAAGATTTTAGCTCCATTAACAACTCTACTGAAAAAGGATGCTTTTACATGGATACCTGCTGCTGAGTGTGCATTTGAGAAACTGAAACAAACTATGTGTACCACACCTATTCTAGCTATGCCTGATTTTTCCAAGCTCTTCACTATTGAGAGTGATGATTTCGATAATGCAATTGGTGCTATCCTCCTCCAAGATGAACATCCCATTGCGTTCACCATCAAATCCTTGTCTGGTAATAATTTATCCGCCTCTACATATGAGAAGGAAATGATGGCTATTTTGCATGTCGTACAAAAGTGGCATCCATACCTCTTAGGGAATCATTTCTACATCAATACTAATTACCTTAGTCTGAAATATTTCCTGGAACAATGAGTCTCGTCCCCAACACACAAAAAATGGGTTAGAAAACTCATGGGTTATGACTACGAGATCACTTACAAGAAGGATAAGGAAAATCTTGTGGCAGATTCTCTTTCCCACACATTTGATGACCATGCTTATCTTTTAGCTATTTCTATGCCTATTCCAAATTGGTTACAATCTGTTCAACAAGGCTATGTCAATGACTCTTCCTTATCTCAAATCATCCAAGAGTTGGCCAGTAATCCTTCTCTTGTACCACATTACTCTTGAAATGGTTCTTCTCTGAGATACAAGAGTCACTTAGTGCTTCCCTAGACCACGGATCTTCAACAGGATGTCTTCTATGAACTCCATGCTTCTCCAGTGGCAGGGCACTCTGGGTTCCTCAAAACGTATGAGAGGGCGCGACGTAGCTTCTTTTGGAAGGGAATGAAATGGGAAATTCAATAGATGGTTTCTAAATGGGATACCTTCCAGTGCCACAAGGGTGAAACTACACTCCTCCCTAGCTTGCTCGAACCCTTGCCCATCCCTTCAAGGATTTGGACAGATATTTCAATGGATTTCATCAACGGGCTCCCTAAATCTAGAGGGAAGCCCGTAATCTTGGTTTTGGTTGATCGAATCTCCAAATATAGTCATTTTTGTGCTCTCATCCATCCATATACTGCCTCCTCAGTCGCATAAATTTTCATGGACCAGATATTTCCTCTTCATGGCATCCCTTCTTCCATTGTCTCAAATCATGACGCAACTTTCACAAGTCATTTTTGGATTGAACTCTTTCACCTCACTGGCACCAAACTGAAAATGAGTTTAGGATATCACCCACAAACAGATGGTCAAACTGAAGTCACCAATAAATGCTTGGAAACTTATCTTTGTTGCTTCACCTCTGAACAACAACATCAATGGGAAAAGTGGCTCCCTCTCGCTGAATGGTGGTACAATACTTCCTACCATACTGCATCTAAAATGACTCCATATGAAGCTGTTTATGGGCAGCCACCCCCTGTACTCCTTCCATTCACCCCCCATAGTTCACCAGTTCAAGAAGTTGACATGGTTCTTCGAAACCTTGATCAGATTGTCTACATTTTGCATGAGAATCTTCACATGGAAAGAAATCATAGCAAGCCAATCAACACCGTTCTGAGTGCACCTTTCAAGTCGGTGATATGGTTTTTCTTCGTCTATAACCTTACAAGAAATCCTCCCTGAAACTCAAAGGGCATCAGAATCTGGCTCCAAATTTCTATGGGCCATATAAAGTTCTTCAAAAGATTGGGTCTGTTGCTTATAAATTGGACTTCCTCCTTCTCGCATTCACCCTGTCTTTCATGTCTCTTGTCTCAAGAAAGTGATTGGAACCAACATCAAAGCACAAACTGTTTTACCAGAGTTGGATACAGAAGGATCCATCATTTTGGATCTAGAGGACATCCTCAATAAGCGCACTCGTTAGCTTCACTCTCAGGCCATAACAGAGGTCTTAATTTAGTGGTATGGCAGGCAACCAAATGATGCTACATGGGAACTGCTTCTTCAGATTCAAGAGCAGTTTCCACATCTAAAGCTTTGAGGACAAATATTTTTCTAAGAGGGAGGGGATGTTAAGAACCCTTGTCAACCCCCCTATTTATTTTGTTAGTATATTTTGTTGGCGCATATACTTTGTAAGTCATGCCATTAGTATGTTGTATTATCTCACATTCATGGGGAGTAAGTAATAGTTGTTAAATTGTCCAGTTAATATGTTG
Organism: Pseudotsuga menziesii; assembly: GCA_001517045.1. Classification (NCBI taxonomy): domain Eukaryota; kingdom Viridiplantae; phylum Streptophyta; class Pinopsida; order Pinales; family Pinaceae; genus Pseudotsuga; species Pseudotsuga menziesii. The sequence continues at coordinate 68,318 of LPNX010445397.1, forward strand.
CATTATCCCACATTCATGGGGAGTAATAGTTTTTATATTAGAATTAGTATATAAGTATGTGTTGAGGCTAATGAAAGAACCGAAGATTTATTTTGTATTGAGCTTGCTCAAAGGAGTTTTCCCCCTCGAAGTGCCCCGCGATTAATAAAATCTCTTATGTGATCCATTATTTATATTATATCGTGCATTCTCATTGTTTATTGCTGGAGGTTCTTCACAGAATGAGCATGAGTATTATGCATTAGGATTTCCTAATACCCCTCATTCTCTTGCATACATAATTTGAAGTCATTTGGGTGCATTTTTGTCCACTTGGATTTCACTAGTCTAAAGCTAGAAACTGGCCAAACTTGTGCAAACTTGAGTAACATGTAAAAATGGATTTCTGATTCAACCAATGAGTGTCTAAGGTATTTTATTATGTTTTAAATCCCATAATATTCCTCCATAATAATTTTGGAATGGTTTGGTGGTGTTTGGGACCAAACCGAGAAGGACTACTCGACTATATTTTCCTAGTAAATTTGCATTGTTTCTCCTTAACCCCAAACAAGGTTGCAAAGGTCTAAATTCAGATACAAAGTGTCCATAAAACACCTTGGTATGTTTTAATACTCACTATACCATTTCATTTCAAATTCGAGACCAGCTGGTGAAAGTTGGAACCCTATAAAGTCATGACTAGTTAAGTTTGAGTTTTCCTAATTTGTACTTTTATCCAAAATCCCCAAGTAGTGACATTACAATGGTATCAGAGCATGGTCCTCACACCTGTACATTATGACCATCCATTGGATAAAACTTTGCAGCCATGTCTTAATATTATGATGACTCCTTTGAAGATGATTATGAGCAATATGAAGAAGAATGTGAACGGTATGAGGAAGAGTTGCCATCTTGCATCACTTCTTAAAATTACATAAAGGATGAGGGTTATTCTTATGACCCTGTGTATTACGAATATGTATGTGCCAAATCACCACGATATACTCCTATGGACGAATTAGAAATCCCAAGAGAAACATGTAGAACTTTACCCCAACAATATCAAGCATATCTTAATGTGATGGGAGAGGCATCTAACATCTACCCTTTTGAAGACTTTACTAAGTGGGTGTTTGGATATAGGCCTAATAATGTAGATGTGGAATCATTAAATAAAAATCAACCTACTTGTGAAAAGAGAAAAGTCTTATCCCGCCCTATAAATGATAAATGTATAAACACTTATAAGGGCATGATGTGTAAGAAGTTTTGTTATAAAGGAGATGAAGAGAGCTTAGATACACCATTAAAGGAAGAGGTAGAGATTCATGAAGTGGATATTCAATCACCTCGAGGTGATTGCAGAGAATAACATGAAGAGGAAGGTGAAGAAAAGCACACAATCCCTACTAATGGGAGTTGTGCTAATCAAAGAGAACCTACTAATGGGTGATTGACCTATGAAGGAGTACCTACTAATGGGTGCTCACAACACTATGTTGGTGACATAGATCTCGGATTTGAAAATTTTGTTGCAATACAAAGTTCTCATAATCATGAATATGAATACCTTGTGACAGATAATGATGAATGAAGATCATATTCCCCATCACCACTTGAGCTTCAAGAAGTTGATTAAATCAATAAGAAAGACACTACAACAAAAAATGGATTTAGTGTCAGATTTAGCGCCGGATTTTAGTGTAATTTTTTCCCAATCTTGGTGAACAATCTGGCGCTAAACCTGGCGCTATTGTGTAATTTCATAAAACACCATCCATTGCATCTTTTTTCCCGTCCTTTTTAACATCCATTTTTGTCTCCATTTTTTAGCCCAATTTTTTGCATCTTTTGTTATGCCCTTATTTGCGCCCAATTTTGCATCTTTTTTTGCATCCAATGTTGCATCTTATTTTGCTCCTAGTTTTTCATCGAGTCTTGCACCATGTTTTGCATCAAATTATGTGTCCAATTTTGCATCTAGCATTACATCTAGCTTTGCATCCAATATTGCATCTTGTTTTGCATCCAATTTTACTTATAATGTTGCATCCCCTTTTGCATCTAATTTGCATCTTGTTTTACATCTTTTTTTGTATCCATGTTTATGCCTGATGTTTCATCTTGTTTTACGTCGTATTTTGCATCTAGGTTTGCACCTAGTGTTGCATCCTGGTTGATGTCTTTTTTTGCATCTATGTTTGAGTCCAATGTTGCACCCAGTGTTGCGCCTAGTGTTGTGACTGGTTTTGCAACCATTTTTGTATCTAATATTGCATCCAATTTTGTGTCCAATGTTGCATCCCATCTTGCATTCAATATTACGTCTAGTTTTACATCCAATGTTTCGTCCCATCTTGCATCCAATATTGTGTCTCATTTTAAGTTTTTGTTTGCGCCGAGTGTTGCCTCTAGTTTTGCACCTGGTGTTACGCATGGTTTTATGTCCATCGATACACCATATTTTGTGCCCAATTTAATGTCCAATTTTACATCTAGTTAGGAGTCCACTTTTTCATCTACTGATGCGTCTAGTTTTGGGCCTAGTATTGCATCTAGTTTTGAGTCATTAATTGTGTCTAGTGTTGAGTCTTTTTTTGCATCCAATTTTGCGATTAGTGTAACATCCATTTTTGTGTCCACATTTGCGTCTAACATAAGGTCCACTTTTGCATCTACTTTTGTGTTTTGTGTGACGTCTACTTTTACATCATCTTTTGCATTTAGTGTTGCGTCTAATATTGCATCAATCTTGCACTACTACTTATTTTACCTTTAGAAATACATTGCAATATCATTAGGGCATGGAAGAATCGAACCATCGACCTCCTAGTTATAAGGCAGGCACTCTTCCATTGAGCTAGAACCCTTTAAGAATCGGGAAGATGAGTAATATTAACACATTAAATTTCATCATTGTCCCTGAAATATTGTTTCACCTTTATTGTTTTGTGTATAATTTGTCATGTGTTTTTCCTATTATGTCTATTGACATACATTTAAATATTATTATGTTTTCACATCCAGAACCAACACATTTGAAATAGCAGGATTCTAAACACTTGCATATGGAAACTATTAGTTTCCATTCTAATAGATTGCACATCCACCTTGGTTTTCCTACAACAATGCCTACATATGTAATACTATGTTACCAAAAATGAGAAATGAGAAATGCAAAAAGAAAAGGGAATGGTACATGAAATGGGTTTTGGAGGTTTCACATAGAAGAAACAAGGAGAGAGAGAAAACAACACTAATGGTGAAGAAGAGCATGGAGATCACAGAGCCTAGATACAGTAAAAATGCAGTCTAGGTTGTCAATGGGTCTTGATTTGTGGGTCAAGTAGGTTTACTTACTTGGTAAAACTTGTTGTAAACAAGAGCTTGGTTAGTTTGTATGTCAGGTAAAACTTGTTGTAAATAAGAGCTTGGTTAGTTTGAACTTTGTATGCCAAGAGGTATTTAAAACAACCAAAAAATCCTAGCAAGTCCTCTTCAGTAAGGCCTAAATATTTGATAATTAGGGTTAGTCTTCCAACCAAAACAAAAAAAAAAATTATAGAATTCCCACTGCTTTACACAAAGAAATTTGGAAACTGAGGACCACTTCACAAACTACAATGGATGATCAATGATCAACAAAGCAGGACTGAGACCTAAATCATGTATACAACAAATACAAATGAATTAAAATGGAACTAGGAAGAGGCTAATCAAATGCCAAGATAACATAGAGAAAATGAAAATTTATCATGAAATTACACAAAACAATCTGGTCATCGATACCTTCAATTGCAATTTGTGTTGTGGGTATTGAATAGAGCCAGGATTGAAGTGAAATTCAATTTCCTGAAGAATTGAATATTTGGTGCTTGAAAAGGTGGAGAAGATGATAAACTGGTTAAAAGGGATTGAACCCCACACTTTCACATCCACAACAATAATATCCATCACCATCAGGAAACTCTTTTATTCCAGGTTCTCGTGGCCGATAGAGAGGGTTCCCCCAAAGGGACCATATCATATGCAAACAATAGTAGTGCAGTTAGGACATGGTGTAAAAAGAAACCATTACTAGCATGGGTATTCTTCTAGAGGTGTATCTCTTTTTTCTAGTCCATCGGTTTAAATCCAAACTACATCAATGTAAATCTGAAATAATTTCAGGGATAGGGGGCAGCCCTAGTTAACCCAATTAGTGCTCCCGATGAAGTGAGAAAACCTCCAAGATGTGGGAAGTTGTCATATAACTGTCATAGAGCCTCATAATAGCAACACTGACGTTCTATTCAACAATGATACTGTGAAGTTCTCATAATTCATTTCCTAGTTTAAGTTTCTTTAAAGTCTTCATGCTTTGTCCGATTATCCATTTCACCTATTTGAAGGTATGCAATATATTTGTTGATTTTCACAGGTTAGATGAGTGTTAATACAAGTACTAAAATTAAACACATGAACATATAAAGAACTGAGGTAAAATTCAAACTGTAATAAAACGTAACAACATAAATTTCATTTCTTTCAACATAATGCTCTGCTGGTCACTGTGTTAAAGTTGATCATTGAAATGTTTCATCAATAGTCATGTACAAAAAAATAATAAATAACACGTGCAGTAAACTACAGAAGATAATGAATCTTAACCATTATTAGATCCACCTTATACTTAGTTAGTTCTGAGTTTGATCTTGTCACTGAAAGGACAAGTCAAACTAGTTGAACCATATACGTACCTTGAGAGAGAGAGGGAGTAAACAAACCTTAGTTTCTTCAATCAATTTAGCAGTGCAGTCAAGGAGAATCACACAAATGCACTCAGAATGAAAGATGTACAGTAAAGAACTCTACCAACATATTCACGATGAACAAATTCCTGAAACCAGTCAGGGTGGATCAAACAGAAAAACTTAGCCTATGCAGAGAATAGATCGTAGTAAACCCCATGCAGAATAACACAGAGGTAAAACCTGCAGACTACCATGGAGAAAGAAAAACATAGCCCAGATCAAGTAATCTAGGTAGATCGGTGAAGACCAGGCAGAGAGATCAGTGAAGACCAGGCAGAGTGATCCCGAGAAGACAAGCCTGTGAAGGTAAGCCAAGCCGTGAAATAAAAACCAGCAATCAAAATCCAAGCCCGTGAAGGTAATCCAAGCCGTGAGAAAAATCACGTAGTCAGCCGGCAAAGAAAGCCCCTCAAATAAAATGCAGACAGCATACAGCCAGCAAAGAGAGCCCCACGAATAAAACACAGACAACAGACAACCGACAGAGAGAGCCACCAAAAAATAATAACACATGAAGGTAGATTGATGAAGACCAGACCGAGAAGGAGATCGGTAAATATCAGACCGAGAAGGAGATCGGTGACGACTAAACCGAGAAAGAGATCGGTGATGACCAGATCGAGAAATTAATCCTGTGAAATCAAGTTCGAGAAGATAAGCCAAACCAAAAATCAAAATCCAAGCCCGTGAAAAATAAAAATTCAGAATCCAAGCCTGTGGAGAAAGCTGTGCCAAGAAAAATCAAAATCCAAGCCCATGGAGAAAGTCGTGCCGTGAAAAATCAAAATCCAAGCCCGTGAAGGTAAGCTATGGTGAGATCCCAAAAGCATATGTGTTGAAACTAAAAATAATCTCTTCCTTAAATCGGTTAGGGTATATAAAAAAAATTACTTAGGATAGAATTAACAAAGGCCCACAAAAATAAAAAAAAATCATAAAAATAAAAATTAGGTAGCCCAAAAGAATAAACCGTCCTAACAAAAGTAAAAAAATATTTTAATATAATAAAAAGTAAATTGTCAAAAAGTCTATTAATAAAATCATGAGATTTTATTAATAAGACTAAAATAATTATTTAATGAAATTATAATAAAATGAAAGTCCAAAGGTCCAACATAAAGTCCAAAATCATAAGTGGGTCATTATAATAACAACATAAGGTAACCATAAAAATAAATGGTTCAATGATCTTTAATAAATCATCAAGTAAATATACTCCATAAAGTAGGAGTCATCATAGTCAAAGGTGCACACAAGTAATAGTGCTAAGACTAGTAAGAGTAGGACCAAGATTCAACAACCACAAGATTAAGACTAGTAAGGTATCTCTCCTTTTGCTTATATTGATTGTTAATATGCATGGTTTTGTACATCGAGATTTAGAAGGGAAGCATACAAAAATTTAATGTTCAGGGTTGTGTTTGCATTCTGTGTTCACTTTTAATATTGAAGTCATATATGAGTGCTGAAGGACAGGATGGGCCTTTGCAGTTGCATTCTGTGTGTTGTATGTTGGCATGTACCTACTGTAAAATGCTGAAAAAGTATTATGTTCACCTATCTCAATGTTTCCATCTGCTTCATTTTTCCTCAGTATTGTGTAACATATCTTCTTTAGCTATATGAAAATTTGATAGTATTCTTGGTAATTCTCTATATATAATGTTGTGTATTTGAAAGCTGAAGAATAATCTATGTTTGATTGGCAGCTATGGTATGGAAATCCATGCTTTGATTGTAAATGATTTATATTATAATCTTCAAGGGGAGTTAGAAGGTCGAAAAATTCCTCCAGGTTCCTTTCAGAGAGTTTCAGAGCACCTCATAAAGTTGGAGATAGATTCAATTTTGCAGACTGTTAAACATTTACATTTAAAAGAGCTTCATCCATTATGTGAAGATAAGTATATTTATGATACCAAAGCCCTTAAAAAAATAGAATTGGGTATATATTGGTGGCCTCAGTCAGATGACAAAGGACTCACAGCTGCAGCAAAAAAGACACTAGAAATCTTGAGCCATGCAAATAAGGCCTCTTGTCTTGCAGATTTTCAGTTGAATGCATTAAAAGCATGGATTACTGTGTTAGATTTGTCAATGTTTGACAAAAAAGTTGTAAGTTCATTCATGCTTGAGAGCTATCATACTTATCCAAAACAATTTATGTGCTTGTTATGTTTCTAGACCATAAGAATACCTACTTTCCTTGTTTCTGTTTTATAGCCTTTCTGAATCAGTTTGTTTTGGTACTTATATTTTTGTTTGCAGTACCTCATATCATTTCTTGTTTAACAGGGGACAGATTTAGATTCAATAACCCTAAATGCATCCTTCTCAGAAGAATCGATAGGGTTGTGTGTTGAAGATCTTTGCAATTATCTATTGACATCAATGTAGTTGTTAGGCCCTCTTGGTGATCCAACAAATTACATGCTAAATTTTCTCATAATCCAGGCCCAACTTTTGCTTATTTTTTTGAGGTGGATTTCCAACCGTATAATGTCAACAACAAAGAGAATGCATGCTTGGTCACTCTATGCAAAAGTGATCAGAACAGTGATCACAAGCCTAAAATCATTGATGGATATAAAACCATTTATTCCAGACAGACTTGAAACAATGCTTAGATGTCTCCTAGCAGTGCTTCTGACATCATTAGACTTTATTCATTCTCAAAATAAAGAGTACCAAGAAAGCAGAGAATCAAAGACAGATATGCAGAATGTGGCAGAGATGTCTTTTCTGATGTTTCTCTTATGAGTTTGGGATTTCTACCTGTTCTTTGCAGTTGTGTTGACAACAACAATGTTGCAAACCTATCTTTAGCTGTAATTGATACACTCTTAAAAGGTTTCCTCGCACCTAATACTTGGTTTCCTGTTTTGCAAAACCATTTTCCTATGCAGTGTGTAATTGGTCGGATTCGACATGATAGTTGGAGAGATTCAGCTGTTGTAATCCTGAATTTCTGTTTATCTTTAGCACGTGTGAGAGGAGGTGTTGAGATGCTGCAGTCTATTGGTTTTTTTTCATGCTTTTCAACATTTAGTCACTTCTTACGAGATGAAATTTCATTAGGCTCGGGAAATAGAGAGGGTCCATTCTCTGTGTGGCATAACGGTAGACTGTGTGATGGGTTATGGGGTTTAGGGATAGCTGTTGTAATAGTAATGGTGAACTCTCTTGGAGAAAACGATGCTGGTGCTTTAGTTCTAGACAATGCATTGACCTACTTTTATTCTAAAAAATATTATATCTTGTGTACACTATATTCCCCCGACCTTCCAGCCAATGCACTTGGTAGGAAGAGAACTAAACATCAAAGGCCCCAAACTTCTCTCGTCGCATTACAAGAAACAAAACATGCCATTACTCTTACGTGCCATCTTGCAAAGAACTGAGTGACATGGCTAAATGTTATGCAAGGTGTAGATTCAGAACTCCAGGAAACTTGTGAGGACAAGAAGACATGATACCCATAGTGGATTGTTTTCTATAGACTCCTCAAAGTACCTACTAGAGGATAAGGAGCCTTATGTTCTACCAATTCATTGTGAGCAGGTATTTTTTTCCTAAAACATAATATAAATATAAGAAGCATTAGTTGTCAATATTTTGATAATTCATTGCCTATTGGGAATATATATGTGTTTAATGATAACAATAAAAATGTAGTAACATATGTCTAATATATGGATCTCCTTCATGCGCAGGTATTTTTCTATGAAGATATTTTGGATCCAAAATGGATATTTGTCATTCATTATGATCCAAGATTAAGACATGTTTTCCAATATGCTTCAATCGATACTGAGAAAACCAATGATGACCAACCAAATATAGTTGAGGGAGAACAAATTGGCATCCATGATGATGTTCAAGTTGAAGAAGATCTAGTAGAAGAATGTGAAGATGATAATGATGACAATATTCCTTTAGCAATATGGAGAAGTAGGGTCATATGTGCATATTCAGAAGATGCTATCATGGAGGAAGATGATATTATGGAGGAAGATAATATGGATGATATTGAAAGCAATGATGAAAATAGATTTGGTGACATTCATGTAACCGATCTGGAAACAAATTTTATTGATACAAAATATGATGAAATTGAAGATGAGGATGATTACAATACCACTTTAGTTGGATGGTGTAGAAAGAATAATATTAGGTACTTGCAAGAACATATGAACATTGACAAGGAAACATTGGAAGACCTAGATGCAGATTATAATGTGAATGAAGACTTCTAAATTTACAGTCGGATATGTAATTCATATTTAAATAATAATGGTTTTTATGTCCCATTTTAAAATGCTTCGTTATTATTTGGATGCAATAGTCATTCAATTACTATGTTTAGAACTCGTAGTCTAAATTAATGTGTTGATTCTTGTCTCTATACTTGTTACCTACTGCAATGTCCTTAAAATTTTTATAAGTTAATATGACTTGGTAGCTAAAAATAACAATAATTAGTTGGATAATAGGTATTGTGGTTAGTTTCATCTATTGGTTGATAATGGTTAGAAGTGATATGAAGT
>LPNX010445397.1:77908-95750 GCA_001517045.1 Pseudotsuga menziesii
GACGACGATGAGATGAATGATGATGAAAATGATGGAAATGATGATGAAGTTGACAATGATGTGATTATATGGTGATGATGATGATGATAATAATGATGATGATGACAATTGTGATGACAATGAGAATGACATGAGAAATGATGATGACGATTATGATCCTTATAAGAAAGTGTTGGTAGAGGTAAATAAACCCAGTTTCACTACAAGCTCCAAGATTAAAATGTGCTCAATCATAGTTATAATTTATGCATGATTAATATTGTAATTGTATCCCACTTGTTATGCATGCTTTAAATGGTAAACATATCCCATTTGCTTTAAATGATGACGATGATGAACTAGATGTCAATGACAGTGATGATGTTTTTGATGATGAAAATGATGGAAATGATGATGATGATCATCATCATCATCATCTTTGTCATTGTCACCATGATTATCACAATAGTCATCATCATCACCATTGTCCTTGACACTATCATCATCACCATTTTCCTTGACATCATCATCATCATGATTATTGTCATTTTCATTAGTTATTTATCATTACCTTTGGCATAAGAAATAACATCTACCCAAAATATGTGATTAGTGGAAAATGGTCATGGAGGACACATACAATTTATGCATGACAAATAACAACTTATTTTTTAAGATGATCAACATCATCATTCTCATTCTATTCATCACCATTCTCATTGTCATCATCACCATCATCATCATTCATTTCATTGCCATCATAATCATTGCCAATGTCGTCATTGTCATTATCCTCATCATCATCATTGTCATTGTTCTCCTCATTATCAACAACATTATCATCATCATCGTAGCCATCCTCAATATCATAATCACTATCCTCATTGTTATCTTCAACATCTGGGTGTAAAATTGGATGCAAAAGTGGATAAAAACATGGATGCAAACATGGATGCAACAAAAGTAGGTGCAAAAGCGGGCGCATAATGGGGTGCACCAAAAATGGATGCAAAAGGTGATGCAAAAGTGGATACAAAAAATGATGCAAACGTGGAAGCAAAACATGATGAAAAAAGTGGCGCAAAAGTGGATACAACCATTGATGTAAAATTGGATGCAAAAGTGGATGCAAAAAATGATGCAATCATGGAAGCAAAACATGATGAAAAAAGTGGTGCAAAAGTGGATACAACCATGGATGTAAAATTGGATACAAAATTGGATGTGAAAGTGGATGCAAAACAAGATGCAAAAGTAGTTGTAGCACCCAATGCAAAACCCGATGCAAAAGTGGATGCTAAAATGGATGCATAAAGGGATGCAATAACTAATGTAAATTTGGATACAAAAAAAGATGCAAACGTGGATGCAAAAGTTGAAGAAAAAGTGGGTGTAAAAGTAGGCACAAAAATGGGTGTGAATTGGGATGCGACAAAAGTGGATGCAATAGTAGATGCAAAAAAAGACGTAAACATGGATGCAAAATGGGATGCAAAATGGGATGAAAATGTGGGTGCAAAAGTGGACGAAAAAGTGGATGCAAAAGCAAATGTAAAAGCGGATGCAAAAATGGTTGAAACAAAATGAGATGCAAAACTAGACTCAAAACAGGATGTAAACTTTGATGCCAAACTTGGCACATGGAGTGATGCAAAAAAAGAAGCAGAAGTGGATGTAAAAACAGATACAAAAGTGGATGAAAACAAGGGCATAAAAGTTGAGGCAAACATGGACGTAAAAGGGGGCGCAACAAGAGTAAAATGTACAACTAGGCACAAAATTAGGTGCAAAACTGGGCTCAAAACCTGTCACAAAACCTGATGCAAAACCTAGTGCATAACCAGGTGCAAAACCCAGTCATTAGAGGAAATTTGGGGTCTAAAATGGGCCTTATAAGAAAACGCGGCAACAACAAATTTTGTGAGTTGGAATTCAAGAACCAATAGAATTTCAATAAAATGAGTCAACCATAATGGTTGAATTGACATATTTGTCATAAAAGAAAACTACTTTTTTTGTTCGTATTTTCGACATATTTCCATGTCTTTTTACTCAAATTTCAACCAGGAGAGCTCGTTGGATGCAGAATTAAATTCCGCATCCAACGAGCTCTCCTGCTCAGAATTTGAGTAAATACATAGGGAGATATGTCGAAAATACAAACACAAAAAGTAGTTCTTTTCATTCTTCCTCCAAAAGTAATAAGTAATCATTTATTATTTTAACTATTATTTTATTATTTTCCTTAGGAGGCCCATTTTAGACCCCAAATTTCCTCTAATGGAAAATTACGCCGCGCAATTTGCACTAGATTTAGAAAAATGATGCCAAAAACGCCTAAAATAGCACCAACCCGTGAAATTGCGCCATTTTGTCCAAAAAATGAAGAAAAATACACTGAAAGATGGTCTAGACGCAAAAAAGGATGCAAACAGAGACGCTAAATCCAGTTTTTGTTGTAGTGTTCTTTCCATTGGGAAGTTTGCAAAAATACCAGGACCTACAAAGGCAAGTTGAAAATAAATAAAAGGACCACAAGGTAATATTGTGGAAGTTGGAAAACCCACAACTAAGAGACCACAAACAGGAAATGAAAGAGTAAAAAGGTGCAAACTTGCAAAAAGTGAAAATTAGCCAAAAGGAGAGAAAAATTATGTGGAACCCCTCCAAGTGAAGGTGCAGGAATGTTATATTGTTACTTAAGCTCAAGAATTTATTGTAAGTATTAAAGCCAATATTTATTTTCCCAAAACTCTAAATTTTAATCACATTGTTCCTAACCTCAATTGTCACTTTCCTTGTTAATTTTCTTTTTGATTTCTTCATTTCACTTGTATATAAATTATCTTGTTTCTCATGTTTATTCCGTCAATAACCAGTTTCAACATTTTTTTCGTATTCTGTCACTGATCTCTTTATAATCTTATAACCCATCCTCGGAAATAGGGGCAAAGCATAAGCATCCACCCCAAATCCTCTATGACTTAATTGAATGTAAATCAAGGCAAACCCACAACCAACAAAACAAGTAAATAAAAAAATTCAGATGCAATGTTAAATGGAAATGGAAGTGATACAACTATAGGAAAGTGTATCAGGGCTATGATGTAAGGGGCTGAACCAATTAGTGAAAACCCTCTATCGAACTCAATGGAATTTAAAGGATTAAATTAGAGAGTTAGGGCATAATTTTGTACATACATGAGTAAGCTCATAGGTGGCAGAGAGATAGTTGGCCTCGTTCAAGTTGTTGAGGAAGAAGACAATTTGGCTTGCCAGAGTTGTAAGTATCATCATCGTGGTCATTTTCGTCGGCGATCTAAACAGAAACCCTTCCGTCAAACCCTAACCTTCTTTCTTGCTCTGCAAAGATTGCGATTACACCTCTGTGGTACTCAATTCGAATCCAAATCAATTCTCTTATCTAGCCTTCAATGGATGGAAGGAGCTGAATATCAATTTATTTGAGGCGGGAAACTTTGAAAGAGTATAAACATGCACATACATATAATTTGTACAATTTTACACGCACCTCCACTTATATATATGTCTCAATATATTGTGCCATGGGTAAGAATGCTCTAAAAATATGGGTAAAGTCCCAATGTTTCATGTCATTTTATAGTCACGGTCGATGAGTCTTTGGTCCATCGTAAAGCTAAATCTTAACATGAATATTTTTAATTAATTCACACATCAACCAAGTAATTTTATGAGAAATTTGGTTAACTATTTAAATAATTAATCTAAGATGGGAACATTGGTTAAGGATATCAATTATTGTTTAAAGCTAACTATGAAGATGAACGAAGTTTAAAACAAATTTAAAATTATGAAACAATAATGTTTGTAGGAAATGAGGCTTTGAGGATAATGAGGTTTGTTAAGAGTTTGAATAATGTAAATGATATCTCTTAAGGTTGTTTTATCTTCACTATGTTGGTTTTATTCCATGTTCCTTCAATTGTTTTGCATTTGCAAGCTTGTAAAGGTCATGCCTTCCTATGGCAAAGTTGCATGAACCCTATTATGGCCCATAATGCACCCAAAGATTCCTTTGTTTGTGTTCCTAATTCTATTTTTCATTTTACATCTTATAGTTGTTTGCACAATGGTACCACCCAATTGCCACTACAATTTCAAGAAAGATATTTACCACAAGGTAATGTATTTAACATGCATGAGGAAATCCTCATTAATGTTATAGTGCCTAAATATGATGCAGTTTGTTCTTGTTACAAATATCACACACCCTTTGGCTACTTTTTCAATCAAGTTCCTTTGGAAACCATGATGAAACCCTAAAGGGAAGAGATTTGAGAAACTTACAGTAGATATTGCTAGAGCACTTGAGGCTAGAGAAAGGCTTCTTTCTTTTATATGTTCCTCACAATGTTTCATGAGATGTTGGTGTTCTATGTGTTCCATGGATTTACAAGGACACCTTGGTTGTATTTTCTCAATGTGCTAAGGATTTCTCCATTGAAAATAGCACAGGGGTCCATTCTCCAATCTGTATATAACCCTCAAGCCTTCCCATGCAATTCTAACAATTATTAGATAGGATTTCAAATACTGTAGGAGAGTTTATTTGCTACAAACTTAAGATGCTCTTCAACCCTCACCCTCACAAATGTACATAGCTTGAGATTAAATTGTCTAAGAATCTAAAGGAATTTGTTTTTATCTACATTGGAAATGAGATGTTTTAGAATCCCATTATATATACAAATCATGCAACACCTGTTTTAGGTGCCAAATACTAAACCACAAAATTAGGAAGTGCCCCATATGCCTAAACCAAAAGCCCTAGAAACCCAAAATCCTCTATCTACTTTGACAATTCCTTAAATCGAGGGAGGATGGGCTTAATTTTTCCAAATAAAATCACAACCAAGCTAGTTATATGATTTTAGCTTCTCATCCTTCCAAGTCAACCTCCCATACCATTAATTGTAGTCTCCTTGGCCATAAGCTTTGAAACTTTTTGTGACATAGAGAAAAGGATTGGCTTAGCCCTACCAAGGTGCCCAAGGTATGCCTCATCTATGGAAAAGGATTTTCCTACTCTCTTGAATCTCAACCTCAAATAAAATTAAATTAAAAAAAAACTTTTGGCTCAAGAATAGCTTTCAATTTTATGGGCAGCATGATCATGATGTAATCTCGTTCCTTCCTTCCAAACATTTGTGGTTTCTCACAACATTTGTCCTCAACACTCACCACTAAAATACATCTAAAAATTACATGACTCTACATCCTCTTCTCTTTAAATCCTCACCTCATAGTCATAACAAGGATTATTATGCATGAACATCCTCACCTTATAGTTGTTAGGATATTTAGACACTTAGGAGTTAGTTAAGATCAACTTGTGTAATATATCCGTTAGGTAAAAGTGTGTTTCTTTAGTATGCATTAGTTTGCATTTGTAAATATTCTAATCAGACGGTTACGATATGTTCTAGACATAGAGTGATCTGATGGTTCAACTTCTCTTAGATCATACCTACCATTGATTCGTGGCTTAACACCCGATTGGTCTATAATCTCTATTTAAAGAGCACAGAGGGTCCTTAGCTAGTTGATTGATTATGAGAAGCTCATGTAACTTTCTTTCTTTTGCATAGTAAATTGTTCCAAGTAACTATTTGGCTGGGGCCGTGGACTGTTTCCCTCTTGAGGGTTTTAACCACGTGACAAACATTGGTGTATTGATCTATGATCTATTTGTGTGAAGCGGTTGTTCTTGGTGTTCTATCATTTGGGAGTACCCTGTGTACCCTAACATGGTATCAGAGCTTTTATGAAGAGCCACTTTCAGTTTTGATCAAGATCTGGAACCGGTGTTGCCGAAACTTTGAAAAGGTTTCTGGTTCTCGATTTTTTGTGAATTTGTGGTCTATGGAAGCTGTTCCATTGTGTCCAGAGCACCGTTTCCATTGGAAAATAGTTTTCGTTTCACCGAAAACCATTTCCGTTTGCTCCAGAAACACCCATTTCGGCAAATATGAAGGTATAATGTTACAGTGACGGATTTGTTTTATTTTTTTTTAAATCTCTCATGTTTTATCAGTGTTATTATTAGATCATTTTGTTTTAGTCTCGGACTATTGCCTTCCCTGGCTGCGTATCTCTTTGGCGTGCACCTTGCGCGATCGTGGCGAATCAGAAACTGTAAGGAAAAAAAAAATTCTTGTCTTCTCGGCTACGTATGCTATTTGCTGTGCATCTTGTGCGATCACAGCAAATCAAAAACAACGAGAAAAATTGAAAATGTAGAATTTCTGGGTAATCTAACCAAGATCTAACCCCATTGTGTGGAAAAAGTATTTTTTGTTTTTGTTTTTCGTTTTTTTTGTGATTTGCAAGAAAAGAAAGCAAGCACGAAAAATGAGAGAGAAGAGTTTAAAAAATAATAAATAAATAAATAAAAGGCCCCCTTCCTCTTTCCATAGTTTTACGTACCTTTTAAACTTAGCTCACTTGGTCCAAAGTTGCTTTACACCTTGATAAGTCTTGAGTTCAAATCTTATCAAGCTACTTTTAGTGCATGCAATTTCTATTTTCAAACTACTTTATTGTAAAAGTGCATCTCACATTAATACAATAAAATAAAAGTGAGTCACTTAAGTCTTTTAATTTATTGCTGCACTATTTAAAAGTACATTATTGTAAAAGTGAACCTCACTTATTCTACAAAAGCGATTCACTTCAAATCAACTTTATTGTAAAGTGATTGTCAAAGGTTGATCTATGGAAGAGGGGGGTTCTTTTTTTTAGTTGGTCAAGTTAATATCTGCCACGTCACTATTGGGGACATCTTCAACATTTCCTTTGATCAAGCATAACTTCATCATCCGGAATCAGTTTTAAGTGCTGTTTTTTTTAAAACCGCATATTTTTTCGAGCTCTTTGCATCAAAACAATTAGTTTTTGTTCTTTCAGCCATTATTTTACAGTATGGCTTCCCCTTGTGATATTATACTTACAAGTTCTAACTATTTCTCATGGAAATCTCGTATGGAGGATGTTCTGCGAAGTAGGGGACTTTTCAGGATAACCTCAGGGAAAGAAACAGAACCCATTGATGATGATAAGAAAATTAAATGGGCAAATAGATGTGATGAAGCTCGTGGATTGATTGGGATGCCAATCTCTACTGATTTACGATTCCACATATCTGGAATTGATGAACCTGATAAAGCTTAGGAAAAGTTGGAATCTGTGTTTGGTAAACACAATGAAATTCGGGGCCATTAACTTGAGAATGAGTTGCTTTCCTTGAATACAAATTATTTTTCATGCATTCAAGACTATTTATCTAAGTATAAAACTCTTAGACTATTATGTGCCAAATGCAAGACTAAGAAAGAAGACACACAATGTATTTATCATATTCTTTCAAAAATTGGACCTACATATTCTATTTTTGTATCTACATTCTACTCCATGAAAGAATCCTTTCCTGCAGCTAGCTATCAAGAGCCTAGCCTTGAATCCTTTTATGATTCCTTAATTAGAGAGCAAGATAAGCTCATTCATCTTGGAATAATTAACAATGCAGATACATCTGGGAAAGCCTTATTGTCCCAACAGAAAGAAAAGTCCAAGCCTCCCAAGAAATAGAATTCTCGCAATAATAAGCCAAACAACAAGGGTCCCAAACCCTCTCAGTCGGCTCCTCCTTTAAAAAATGAGAAAGGATCCAAGCAAAAAGGAAAGAAGACTGAGCGTCATTGCAATTTTTGTGAGAAAGATAATCATAATGAATCTAAATGTTTTAAGAAGATGGCAGCCTTGGAATCAGCAATGAAGAAGCACCACATCAGCTTAGATTCATCTTCAGAATCTAACACTCATGGGCATGCACTTTGTGCTTCTGGTTACTCTTATACTGCATCTTCTTCTTCTACTTCAAATGAATGGCTCATTGATTCTGGAGCATCTTATCATATGGCTAAGGATAAAGAGATCTTTTCTACTATGCATGAATGTAACACCAAACAAATATTTGTTGGTGATGATAGATCTCTAACTATTGTAGGATCTAGAATAGTTCCAGTAGAAAATGGTCATTTCAGTGATGTACTATGTGTTCCAAAAAATTCCTGCAATTTGTTATCAGTCTATCAAATTACTCATTCAGGTGAAGGTAAAACTGTGACGTTTACATCTCACCAAGTTGTAATAAAAAATTTTAAAAATCCTCAAAATATCCTTGCTACTAGAACTGTTGATGATATTACCAGGTTGTACAAATTTAACAACTTTGGGTCATCACCTTTTCCTTCAGTTTTTGTTGCTCATAGTGATAACTTGAGCAAACTTTGGCATGAGCGATTTGGTCACTTAAATTATCACTCATTGCAACAACTATGTAAAGACAATATGGTGACTGGTCTTCCGCTGGTATCTTGCAAGGATGGTGTTTGTTCCGGTTGTGTACTCGAAAAACATCATCGGGACAGTTTTGACAAACGTGCCTCTTGGAACGCCTCGGTTCCCTTGGAGTTTGTGCATAGTGACTTGTGTGGCCCTCTTCCATCTGCTTCCTTTTCGGGTTTCAAATATTTCTTAACTTTCATTGATGACTACTCCAGACTCACTTGGTTTTACTTTCTAAAACTTAAGAGTGAAGTATTTAACATGTTCTTGGCCTATAAGGCCCTTGTTAAAAAACAATCTAGTCATCAAATTATTAAGTTAAGATCTAACAATGGAGGAAAATATGTTAACAACAAGTTCACTACTTTTTGCACTGAACAAGGAATCCAACAACAGCACACTGTTCCATATACACCACAACAAAATGGTGTAGTTGAACGGAAGAACTGCACTTTAAAGGAAATGGCTAATTGTATGATCCAATCTAAAGGACTAAGTCTTCAATATTGGGCTGAGGCCATAAATTGTGCAAATTACATAGTTAATCGCACACCCACTAAATTTTTACAAGATATAACACCAGAAGAAGCATGGAGTAAAATTAAACCAGATGTAAGTCACTTTTGTGTGTTTGGTTGTGAAGCATGGGCTCACATTCCGGATGAAAAACGAAAAGCATTGCAGCCTAAAAGTGAAAAGTGCATATTTGTTGGATATTCTAAAGATGTAAAAGGTTATAGACTTCTTCAGCCACATTCTCATGATATAATCATTAGAAGAGATGTTAAATTTGATGAAAATCTCTTGGCCTGCGAGTCTAACTTGGCAGGTGTGCCATCTTTGGCCTGTGAGCCTGATTCAACGATTGTGCCTTCTTCTTCTTCTTCTTCCAGCTTCCTTGACAGGTTTCCAATTCCAGTTTCTGATGATGACAGTGAGGATGAAAATCCACCTTCTCCTGCTCATGTTCCTCCAATTGCACCAGCACCAATACTTCCTCGATGGGTCCATTCAACATGTGAAGTAGCTAGTGATCTTTTCGGTGATCCTAGAGATCAACGCCGAACATGTTCTTAGTTTCAGCGAGTCTCTTCTCTTTTGGCTCAATTTTTCGAGAATCATGATCTAGAAACTTTTGCAGAAGTTTCAGGAAATCCAGATTGGGATGCAGCTATGGATGAAGAATATTGTTCCTTAATAGCGAACGATAATTGGGATCTTGTTCCTCTTCCAAAAGGAAGAAAACTTGCCAGATGTAAATGGGTCTACAGAACTAAGTATGCATCAGATGGAAGTGTTGAAAGACTTAAGGCAAGGTTAGTTGCCAAAGTTTTTTCCCAAGTTGAAGGGATTGACTACAATGAAACCTTTTCCCCTGTAGCAAAAATGAACTCCATCCGCCTTGTTCTTTCCCTTGCAGCCTTACATAACTGGAAAGTCCATCAAATGGATGTCAAGTCTGCCTTCTTACATGGTGATTTACATGAAAAAATTTACATGGAACAACCTCCTGGATATGTTCAGAATAACTCTAGCCTTGTTTGTCTCCTTAAGAAATCCTTATATGGCCTTAAGCAAGCTCCTAGAGCTTGGTATGCCAAAATGGATAGCTTTCTCCTTGACACTGATTTTTCTAGATGCCATTCTGACTCCAATGTCTATGCCAAGAAAGTAGGAAACCATCTCATCATACTTGTTCTTTATGTTGATGATCTTATCCTTACTGGTAGTGACCCTAACCTTATAACCCATGTGAAATCCAGTCTTAAGAAAATTTTGAAATGTCAGACTTATGACATTTGCATTATTTTCTTGGTCTCCAAGTCTTGCAAACCAAAGAAGGAATATTTCTTTCCCAGTCTAAGTATGCTTGTGACGTTCTTCGTCGCTTCCACATGGAAGATTGTAAACCAACCCCTTCTCCCTTCCAGTCTGGAGTCAAACTTTCTGCCACTTGTACTTCCCCTGAAGTAGATGCCACCTTGTATTGTCAGCTTGTTGGTAGTCTTTTATACTTGACTCATTCCCGTCCTGACCTTTCCTTTGTCGTTGGTCATGTTTCCCGTTATATGCAAATTCCTCATGAAAGTCACTGGAAAGCAGCAAAAAGAATACTTCGATATATTCGAGGTACAATTCAGTTTGGGATTCATTACAGTACAGGGGGGAAACCTTTGTTTGTTGGTTTCACTGATTCAGATTGGGCCGGTGATCCTGATGATCGAAAGTCTACTACAGGTTATGTTTTCAGTTTGGGATCTGGACCTGTCACTTGTGCTTGTAAGAAACAACAAGCTCTTTCTCTTTCTTCAGCAGAAGCAGAATATCGAGCCGCAGTTAATGCCAGTCAAGAAGATTTGTGGCTTCGACGGATCCTTTCAGATTTTGGATTCGAGCAGCAGCAGCCTACTCCACTTTGGTGTGATAATCAAAGTGCCATTAAGGTTGCCAAAGATCCAGTTCTACATTAGCGCAGAAAACACATTGAGCTACACATACACTTCATCAGAAATCTTGTTCATGATCATGTTATTGAAGTGCTCTATTGTCGTACAGATGATCAATTTGCAGACATCTTCACCAAGTCTCTTACAGAAGCGAAGTTTTCTAAACTTTGGTCTATGTTAGGAGTTCAGGAATGTGTCCTTAAGGGGGGATAGGCTCTAATGCCTCCTTCCTTCTCCTAATAGTGTCACTTTTGTAAATCCTTCAATCCTATCCCAAGTTGTTCTTAAGGGGGGATGTTAGGATATTTAGACACTTAGGAGTTAGTTAAGATCAACTTGTGTAATATATCCGTTAGGTAAAAGTGTGTTTCTTTAGTATGCATTAGTATGCATTTGTAAATATTCTAATCCGACGATCACGACATGTTCTAGACATAGAGTGATCCGACAGTTCAACTTCTCTTAGATCATACCTACCATTGATCCATGGCTTAACACCCGATTGGTCTATGATCTCTATTTAAAGAGCATAGAGGGTCCTTGGCTAGTTGATCGATTATGAGAAGCTCATGTAACTTTCTTTATTTTGCATAATAAATTGCTCCAAGTAGCTATTTGGCTGGGGCCGTGGACTGTTTCCCTCTTGAGGGTTTTAACCACGTGACAAACATTGGTGTATTGATCTGTGATCTATTTGTGTGAAGCAGTTGTTCTTGGTGTTCGGTCCTTTGGGAGTACCCTGTGTACCCTAACAATAGTCTTAACTAAGGATTATTATGCATGCACATCCTCACCTCATAGTCATAAATAACTACACATCCTCGCCTTATAATATCAATTGGGTCAAGGTGTAGAGACAACCATAAAATATCTAATGTGTCAAGACAAGGACAATGATCTAAAGGTCTTTCCCTTCATTTATTTTCAGTATTTTTTAATAAGCCAAATCTTATTATATGTTTATTTGCAAAGTTGTTCAATAGGGACTTGTTGCCTTAGCAACTCTTCTTGTTTTATTTATCTTTGTTTATGAAAAGGAATCTAATAATATTTTATAAATTTGTGTAATGATAATATATATTGGTTTCTTTATTTGTTTATTTAGATCTAATAAAAAAAAAAATTTAAATAAATATAATAATTTTAAATCAATCAATATAGTAATGAAACAAATCTTGAATATGTTACATAGATTGAACTCAAATAGAATAAAAACTATGTATGTGTGGAATGGAGGTCTAAACAAGGATTTCAATTTAGAATATTAACCAACAAAACAAAACTTGTTTTTACCACATATTGCAAATCATTGACACTGGTTTTTCTTAATGCCATTAAGTCATTCAAATGTTATCGACAACAAGTGAATGTCATTGGCAAGTACATCATACATTGGATCAAAATCATCATCATCAGCATCATCATTTTCATTGTCATCATCGTTGTCATCGTCATTAGGACCAATCACTATCAAATAGTGTTATACTCACATGCATCATCATTATCGACATTGGCATAATCATTGTCAACAAAATCCTATTAGATATTGTAGAAATCATCATTTCCATATTTATCATTGTCAATATGCATCATAATCATCATAGGAACAATCAACATATCAACATTGATAAGGAAACATTGGATGGCATATATGATGATAATAATGTAAATGGAGACTTCTTATTTTACAGGATTTCTAATCCATATTACTTGAATAATTATGATCTTATATCCAAAGTTTTGAATTTTTTTTATCACATGTTTTAGTAATTTTGAATTAGTTTCTTGATTTAGAATTTTTCAAAAGGTTGCTTCTTAACGACTCTATACTTAAATGGACATGGAACCACTGTTCAAAATAGTCATTTTATCATAGGCTTAGCAATTGTTATTTTTGTTTCGATTTATTTTAACCATGTGTGTTCCCCTTTTTTATTATGCATTGAATAATGAAATGTCAATGATTGTTTATTTAATATTATGCACACTATTGAATAATTCTATGAACTTTACTATACTAATGTTTCATCTTGCACTAATGAACAATGTTGACGAGGTAGACAACTTAGTTTATCAATAGAATTTTTCCAATTAATGTGGTTATCTATATATAGTAGCTAATATTTTTCAATAAATTTACCACATCCAACTTATCATTGAAATGTTGTCTTGGACAAGTCCCATTAAGGTTACTCAAATGCCATTAAGGTCACTCAAATGTTGTCGAGGACAAGTGAATGTCAACATCAAGTGCATCATACATTGCATCATCATCATCGTTGACATCGTCGTCAACATCAACATCAACATCAATAATTGCATCATCAACAACATCATGGTCAGCATCATCCTCATCAAAAAGTACATCATCAACCACATCATTGTCATCATCATTGATAGGGTCACTCATATGCCACTATGGTTCATCATCATTCTTCACCATTTGGATCCATGTTGTTAGTGGATAAATCTACTCAAGCGGACTCAAGTCAGATCTCCCTAGTCCAAGTGGATCTAGAATAAATCAAGTACAAATAAATTATGTTTTTTGGAGGCTATTCTTGGCGATGCTTTTGTGGATGATAATTGGGGCGTTAATTGGGATGCTAATTGGGATGATATTTGGGATGATAATTGTGATGCTAATTGGGATGTTAATTGGGATGTTATTTATCGTCCAAAATAACACCAACTTTTAAAAAGGGATGATAATTGGGATGCTAATTGGGATGCTAATTGGGACATTAATTGGGATGATAATTAGCATCCAAAATAGCGCCAAATTTTAAAAAGGGACGCTAATTGGGATGCTAATTGGAACGCTAATTGGGATTCTAATGGGGATGTTAATTAGGACACTGATTGGGACATTAATTGGGATGCTAATTAGCGTCCAAAATAGCACCAACTTTTAAAAAGGGACACTACTTGGGATGCTAATTGGGATGTTAAGTGGGACGCTAATTGGGACACTAATAAGGACGCTAATTAGGACGCTAAGGGGGGTGCTAATTATCGTACAAAATAGCACCAAGTTTTAAAAAGAGACTCAAATAATGCCATTAAAAGTGCCATTCTATGGAAAAGTGTCCACTTTGTCCAAAAAATGATGAAAAATACACTAAAAGTGATAGTGGACACTAAAAAGGAAGCTAAAAGAGACGCTAATCACAGGGTTTTGTTGTAGTGAGAAGAAGAGGAGGTTCTCTCCCATGAACCATCCTTAATTCAAGGGTCTTTGAAGATGAGTGAAGGGAATATCCATGATGCCCTTAACACACTCAATGACACTAAAGCATTGGTGTCAAATTCTTGTTGGAAATTTTCTTCATTGGAGGAGCCATACTTCCTTGAACACATGGAGAAGATTCAAATATCAATGTGCAACATCAAAGGTGTTGGAATATAATCTGTCGGGATTATACGTTATTATAAATATTAGGAATATGAAGAGACTCTCGGATGTGTGATCCCAAGAGTCATCATAGATGTATAAATAAAGGCATTCTATGGAGAAATAATAAGAATTTGGGAGTTATTCCACCTGACAATGGTATCAGAGCGATTCATAACTCCTGCATGTACAGTCTGCATTCTGCTACTATCTGCACCCTAGGCTTTCCTCAGTCTACAAATTGCATGCATTGGTGCATGCACTGGCTGCTCTAACGTTCATGAGTGATGCGATAGTATTACTCTGAGTAAAATGCTTTCTCTACTTCGCTCAGCCCCATTCTGCTCTCACTCCACTACCTGTTGAGATATTCTCCATGCCTGCGTTGAGAGGGCCATGTGCTACTCTTATCTCATCTACACTCTCCACCCATATCCTCCATGTGAAATTGTTTCTTCTATTTGAACATGGGAAGAATCCACGAGTTGTATGTGAAGCCATGTTGTGTGAGCTATGATTTCATGTAGAGATTTGTTTTCAGATTTGCTATGGAAGATTGAGTGTTGTGACCATCCAATAGGAGATCTCAGTACTCAAAGTTGAGAACCTATTGAAGATTGAAGCCATGATATGCTGTTGCGAGTTCTTTGAAGACCAAAGACTGAGGATTGTTGCTAGTTGTGACCGTTAGAATGCATAAAACCTAATTTATTTTACCCTAATTTTGTGCATGGAGGTTCAGTGGAAATTCTGCAAATTTTCCTTTGTGTATGAGTTGAGAATAATGCGATTGTTGTATGAGCCTGTGCTTGATGAGCCATAATTGTTGTGGGATTTGAAGCTCATGTATGTTGAGGAATTTTGTGCGATAATCACCCAACGCTGGAGTTGCGCGTGCTGAGAACCATTTCCTGAGGGCGAAGTTCGATGTCTATAAGATTCAAATCCGTACATGGCACGTTGCCGCTGCATGCCAAATAAAGAGCCTTGTCTATGTAAGTTCCTCTTATTTTCTCAAAAGTTACATCCAATATTGCCACTGCTGATGTTCGGTTGCTGTACTTTCCTTTATCACAGTAATATTGGTCAATATTTATTGGGACGCTTACGTTGGACGCTTGTATGTTAGAGAACGAGATGCCTTTCACCGATCCCATTCCGCCCTACCATGTTTTGATTCTAACGTCGTTCAGTGCATCTTGGATGGTACTGCTCTCTATAGTCATATTAAGTGTATTTCTTGAAGTGTATTAAGTGTATTGTGAATTTAATTTATTTCTGCATAGCTGCATTGAAGACCGTAAGGACTATGTTAAATTTGGTATTGTAGGCTTGAGAGGATTAAGTTTGTATTTCGAAGTTTGTATTTCAAAGTTTGTATGACAATAGCAGAGACATTGACATTGTTGTAAAGCTTGAGGAAGGTGGCAGAGACTTAGACTTGCACCTTTACTCTTTCTTCTTTTTCTCCTATTGTTTTAGTTGCAAGATTCAATCACAGAAGATGCAATCTATAGCATCTGTATTTGGTGCCACTCTCACTAGAAAAGACACTTATCCAGAATGGTGGAGGAAGATCAAATCTGCCTTCATCTACAATGACCTTTGGGACGGTATTTGTGAAGGCACCACAATAGAGACAGAAGCTGGAGGGCCCATAACCAGAGACCCAGGACCTCCAGAATCCGAGAAAGAGAAGGCCATTTGGAAAACAAAAGACAAGAAAGCTTTAGCGGTAATCAATGCCACAGTCAGTGAAGAGGTGAGCCAGCACATATTGCCTGCAAAGTCATGTTTTAAAGCACTAAAAGAATTAAAAGATCTGTATGATTCACACTCTGAAATGGAATTTATTCAACTAATGCTAAAACTATTCAGTTTAGAAGTAAAAGACAATGATCCCATGTTACTTGCCTCTGAAATAAAAGATATCATGCACAAGATTCAAGCCACTGGTATGAAACTAGATCTTCCCCTTGCAACATTTGTAAAATCTTTGTATCCTTCTCACTCCAACTATCTTGAGTCATTGCAAGCAAGTGACAAGTTCAAATCACTGACATTTGACACCCTGGTAGAGAAGATAGCTGACAGAGAGAAAGCTTTTGGTAAGAAGACAACCGAGCATTCTGGAGAATCACTTTGCTTTGCTCAAAAAGAAAAGAACCACACCAAAAA
Organism: Pseudotsuga menziesii; assembly: GCA_001517045.1. Lineage (NCBI taxonomy): Eukaryota > Viridiplantae > Streptophyta > Pinopsida > Pinales > Pinaceae > Pseudotsuga > Pseudotsuga menziesii. The sequence goes on from LPNX010445397.1 coordinate 94,295, forward strand.
CCAATCCAAAGATCATCCCAAAGGAGAAAGCAGCAAGAGAGGCAAAGGAAGAACAAACTTCAGAGGTAGAGGAGGCAGAAACAACTCCAGCAAAAGATCAGATTTGAAGTGCAAGCGTTGTGGAAAGATTGGACACACAGCATATCAGTGTTGGGATTCGTGGGACTCCATCAAAGACAAACATAACCAGAATAAAGATGACAATAAGAACCAAGATGCTAGTAAATCTTCAGATTCTGCTCATTGTATTGTTGCACATTGTAATCTTGGTATTAATGAAATGACTTCACTTTCATCTTACACAGATTGTTGGCTACTTGATACTGGTGCAACATCACACATGAATTTTAGAAAAGACTATTTTGAAGAACTTAATGAAACAATAAATGGCATAGTTTACTTTGCAGATAAGTCAAGTCTTAAACCAAAGGGAATGGGCACCATTCGACTGAAGATGCTTGGATTCCCTTATTTCTTGTTGAAGAATGTTCTTTATCTTCTAGAGTTGCAGAGAAGCCTGTTGTCCTTGGTGCAAATTCGACAGCAAGGCCATTCCATCCACATGTTTGATGGAATCGTAGAAATAAGAAAGTCCTCTGACAACCAAGTCATCATGACTGGATACAAAGATGGGAAGCTGCTGAAGCTAAAGGGTTCATCTGTAAGGGTTTAGAACTATGCCTACCTCTCTTCGCATGGAGAAGGTAATTTGTCGTCAAGTTTATTGTGGCATGCAAGATTTGGTCATCTGAATTATAACAGTCTTCGTTTGTTGAGAAAGAATGGCGTATTTGGTTTTCCCACCATTCCCAAAGAGAAGAGAAAATGTGATGCATGTATATTAGGGAAACACAGTAAGCTGCCATTCCATGAATCTAATTTCAGAGCAAGTAGGAAATTAGAATTAGTGCATTCTGATTTATGTGGCCCAATTCCAACTCCTTCTTCCAATGGGAATAAGTATTTTATGACCTTTGTTGATGACTACTCAAGAATGTGCTGGATTTACTCATTAAAGACAAAATCAGAAGCATTTCAAACATTCAAGGACTTTCATGCATTGATAGAAAAACAAGCACAATCTAAAATTGGTACACTTCAAATGCTTTTGAAGATTATCTTCACCAACATGGAATTGCACGTCAGACTACAGTTCCCTACAATCCTCAACAAAACGGTGTAGCAGAAAGAATGAACAGAACCATAATGAATATGGTACGCTCAAGGATGTTTTTTAAGAATGTAAAACTAATGTTTTGGGGTGATGCAGTGAAATGTGCAGCCTATTTGAGAAATAGAAGTCCCTCAAATGATCTTGCTAACAAGACTCCACATGAAATGTGGTTTGGCCATTTCCCTTCAGTCAGGCATCTCAGAGTTTTTGGTTCCACCTGTTATGCCTTGATTCCAAAGGAGCAAAGAAACAAGCTTGGTGCTCGAAGCAGAAAATGCATTT
>LPNX010445397.1:95883-137079 GCA_001517045.1 Pseudotsuga menziesii
TTATCATTTGATTGTGAATTTAATTTATCTGCTAACTTTGAACCAAATTCCTTTGAATAAGCTTCTACTCAAGTTGAGTGGAAAGAAGCTATGCAGAATGAGTATGATGCACTCATGAAGAATGGAACTTGGAAGCTGGTTGACCCTCCAGTTGGAATCAAACCAATTGGCTGCAAGTGGGTGTACAAGAACAAATACAGATCAGATGGCTCACTTGACAACCACAAAGCGAGGGTTGTAGCAAAAGGCTATGCACAAAAGGAAGGACTTGACTATGAATAAACGTTTTATCCTATAGCAAAATGGGCTACCATCCGTACCTTACTCTCTTTAGCTGCTCAGAATGGGTGGAAAGTTCATCAGATGGATGTGAAGACTGCTTTCTTGAATGGAGACTTGAAAGAGAATGTATTCATGTCTCAGCCAGAAGGCTTTGTTGTGAAAGGAAAAGAACAAAAGTTATGCAAGCTTATCAAATCCTTGTATTGCCTAAAACAAGCGCCTCGCGCATGGTATGAAAAATTAACCGAGCATCTTTTGAAGTTAAATTTCAAACATTTTGATCTTGATGATGCAACATTGTTTATAAAGAAAGTTGGAAGATCTGTTGTGTATCTTGTGGTGTACGTAGATGATATTTTGATGACAGGGAACAATGAGAGCTATATAGCATCCATAAAGAAATATTTGAAAAAAATATTTGAAATGGCAGATATGGGTGCATCTCCACTATTACTTAGGAATTGAAGTCACTCAACATCCTAAGTACATATTCCTATCTCAGAAAAAATATGTTGGAGAACTACTAGACAAATTTTTCATGACAGAATGCAACCCTATCTCTACTCCAATGGAACAAAAAATGAAGCTCAAATCAAGTGAAGGAAAAGAATTTGAGGATGCGACCAAGTATCGACAACTTGTAGGAAGACTTATCTACCTTACAACAACTAGACCAGATATTTTGTTATGTTGTTGGCATACTTTCAAGGTTCATGCATAAACCTTGTGAAGGACACTGGTCAGCTGCAAAAAGAGTTCTAAGATACTTGAAGGGGACTCAAGACGTTGGACTCAAGTACTCTAAGGTGGATGACTTCAAACTTATTGGGTACTCAGACTCAGATTTTGATGGCGATAAGGAGACGGGAGTATCAACTTCTAGATACACTATGAGTCTTGGATCAGGAGCTGTCTCATGGAGATCATGCAAACAGTTAGTTCCAGTCGATTCAACAATAGAATCATAATATGTGGCTGCAGCTGAAGCAATGAAAGAAATAGTATGGCTCAGGAAGATACTTGAATATTTGCAAGAAAAACATGAGAACTCCACTCCATTATTAATCGACAATAATTCTGCAATCAACCAGCTAAGAATCCCAGATTCCATGATTGAACCAAACACATAAACACAAAGTATCATTTGATTCAACATCATGTAGAGGCCAAGACAGTCCATCTTCAACATTTTTCCACAAATGATCAAGTTGCAGACATCTTCACCAAAGCGCTTGGACGAGAAAAGTTTGAAAGATTCAGAAACATGCTCGGACTTACTAACACCCCTTCGGATTAATGGGGGGATTGTTGGAATATAATCCGTTGGGATTATACGTTATTGTAAATATTAGGAATATGAAGAGACTCTCGGATGTGTGATCCCAAGATTCATCATAGATGTATAAATAAAGGCATTCTATGGAGAAATAATAAAAATTTGGGAGTTATTCCACCTGACAAAAGGTAATTTCATGTCTTTTCTTTTTTATAGAAAAAAATTGGTTGAGCTTAATGAGTGGCTACATGAAGCATACTTGAATAATAATGAGGATATCCATAAGCTCACAATTCAAAATGAGCAATTTCTTGAGAGGTTGCAAGATACTTTTTCTTCCTCCTATGTTTTAGATTGTTATATCTTATATTTCTTGGAGGATTCTCATGACATGATGGATCATGATAAGCATGGAAAATTGCAGGTTCGTGATGAGTTTGAAGATGGGATTAATGAGATCCAATCACTTGTTGTGGTGTAAGAGGAGCTTGAGTTTCCTCTTGATAATGGTTCCACACTTTTGGAAGCAATGCATGATTCCACTACCTTGGAACCAACATATGAGGAAAGTGTCACACTTTTGAGGGAGATTCATGTTCCTACCCTTACGGATCCTTCACATGATGAACATTTTTCACTTTCTAATCCTTGCAATGAGTTGGTTCTTTCTCCTACATCCTACACTTCCACATTTTGTGGCATTCATCCCAACAAAGTATGGGTGAAAGGTTTCTTTTTTATGGTGCCAAAAAAGGAGTATGGGATTCCTATCTCTCTTTTTGATGATGACATGACTAGAGTGCCATATTATTTACATCTGCAACAACATCCTTCGTTACATTATGATGATATACATATTCATTGGTGTATTGATGAGACTTATTTGAGCCACTTAAATTCTTCATGTTTTCTTTGCTCCTTATTTGGTTCAGATTTTGGTGGAGGTTCTTGATGCACTTCTTGGATGAAAGAAAACATGGATGATTATTATTTTGATGCATCTTACATTATTTGGGAGTAATATTATAGAACATGGGATCCTCACCTATGTCATTGGAGTAGATTTTATATAATACTTAATGCTTGTGTTTATGGGCCACATGATGATCTACTTACTTGGATGTACAAGCACTATCATGATCCTTCGATGAGGTACCTTATTGATGCACACTCATAATATGTAGATATTTACTTTAATGATAGATATTTTTTGCTCATGATGTTTGGAAGGGTGCAATACAAGCAATGGGATCTGGGTATTGCTTGGTTTCAATTTTGGGGGCAACAAGAAGTAGGGGATATTGAGCCACCACTTAAGAAGGTGAATGTAATAAGAGTAGAGAATCAACAAGCATGGTGGTTCCTCTTCGAAACTTTCTTGGAATCTTGGAAATTCAAGTTTGGCAAATAAGTACCAACTTCAAAGAATTATACATAAGCAAAAAGGGATGGAAGTTCATAAAAGGTTTTCAAAAGATGGAGGTAAAGATTATTTGTGAATTTTTTTTTTGATGGATTTTATTAATCATTTTGTTTGTTAGTGGTGATGTCACATGATATATCAATATTCAAAGATCCACATATCTTTACATTTGGAAACACACAATTGTAGTACATGAGTGCCACTACTCAAATTGCAACTAAGGTTTGATGCAAAGTTTTGGAAGGAAAGAAGGTTATTCAAAATCCATGTTTGAAATTGCTTGAGGATAAGAAATATTGAGTGGGGAGGACTGTCATGTCCTGAATTAAATAATTTCCAAATAAGACTACTTGAAATTAATGTTCCACCAACCTACTAGTTCCCTAGGTTGAGATGGAGACATAAATTTTGTAATACGGGGATATGGGACCCACAATGACTTTATTTTACCATATTCACATTTAAATGGGTCACATAAATGATAAATTATAACAAAATAAGGTGGAATGGGTTCATGAAGAAACTTGGAAGCTTGTGGATCCTTTGGATGACTAGATTCCACACACACTTGGGATGATCTTCAACCAAATTAGAACACATGGGTAATGCAACATTATTGGAGGGTGATGTGGTGTAAAATATCATATAATGAACCAAGAAATTCGAATAGCTAAAGGAGAGTAACTACCATGGAAGAGGAAGAGACCAGAAGACAAGGTGTGCCACTTGAAAGGAGATTCCATGCACTCTATGACAACAAATGATGAAAGATTCTTTGACAATTATGACAAATTCATACCTGATTGCAGACATATGAGAAATATGACATGAGAAGTCTAAAAATATCCACCAAGAGGATGAATTTTGGAGTTAAAGGCATCCATTCAAATTGGGGAAATAATTGGAGCATCAAGAGGAAGACAAGGGTCATGAGAGTTACTAAACCACTAATATGAGTTGGAGGAATACCATGGAAGGAAATTCGACCTTAGGAGGCCTCATGAAGTTAATAAAAGGATTTCATGAGGAATTAGAATGGATTTTTATTATTTTTTAATTGGCCTTTGCCATTTTGGAGAGGTTTTGCTTGTCCATTGCACAGTGAGTGTTCACTCTCCCTACTTGTGAACTAATTTCGAGGGAGTTGGATTCCTTTCCAAGTTGGTTGATGGAGAGGCCATTCATAACTCTCATTGGAGCTTAATTAAGGATTTTTAGTTTTAGGTTAAAGGACCATATAGTCAAATTCTCATCTATTCCCATATTCTCTCATTCCTTCTTCTCCATCCCCCCACACTCTCATGTTGAGGGTGCACTTGTTGGAGTGGTGCTTGCACTTTGATCAATATATTTGGTGCCCAAGCTATGAAATATGATGTATGGATCTGTAATACCATGTCCATATTCTCTACAAGTCTAAATACCAGAAATACATGTATGAAAGGCTTGCATTCCCATGCTCTTGAATGACTAGTTTTCATGTATTTGGCTTTTATTTTGGAAAGAGTTGCATAACAGATTTGTATGAGTACATTTCTATGAGTTTGATGACAATAGGGACACAATATATGATGCATGGATTTGTAATATTATGTCTATATGATCTGTAAGTCAAAAAATCAGAAATACTTGTGTGGAAGGCCTGCATTCCCATGAGTTTGAATGACTAGTTTTCATGTGATTGGCCTCCATTTTGAAGGAGTTATATATCTTATATGTATTAAGGAATTTCTATGATGTTAAATGATGTTGTTGGCGGGAGGCTTTGATGAAAATAATTTTCACATCACTAAGGGTGATGCACAATGCCAAAGATGATGCACAAAGCTAAAGATGGTGTGCAAAGCGGGAAATTCGGCAAAAAGTCATCTTGGTTATACTTTTGTAGTAATTGGTCATAGTTTTGTAGTGTTGGTCCAAATCAGTTAGGATGTTGATCAAAGTGGCAGTTTTGTAAAAGGTGCATAGAGATAGGAATGTAATGTCGAGATCTATCTTTTCATGCTATGATATCGGGGATCTTATGCTAAATGTTGAATTGTGCTTTGCGGAAGACTAAATTCTATTTTGTCGCAATTGTGAAGATGTTTTGAGACCTTGTTTTGATGCGAAAGTAATATGACATGACATAAGTTGATGGAAATACTATGTTTTCTCTCTTTCTATTTTCTTGTGTTGAATGATGCAATGTGAATGAACTAATACCGCAGTATGGTTGTTCTTTCTAAATGATGTGATGCTTCTGTGTTTTAAATAATGTTGTGGTGATCAATCTATTTATAAGTAATTATCTCATTACGATCTAAACATGTTGATACGATTTGATATGAATTTGTGAAAGTAAACCTTTGTCTGGATCTATGAAGTAATGTTGTAATAGTTAGACATTATATGCACAAACCCTCCTTCTTACTGTGGAAATGTGGTTCTGATAGTTCTCCCTCGAACATCTTGAGTGAGACTTCATCTGCTTCACAGGTGTTGTTGGGCAGGTTAAAACCTGTTTGGGCCGGTGCTAAGGGAGATTACTGAGTTAAGGGTGTCGATAGAACGTGAACCCTTGTCGACGAATCTATGTCAAAAAATGGTTCTGTTGTCGAGACAATAGTGCGAGGAGAAGGAGGATATGTTGTGGCATCCGACGAGACTGAATATTCAAGATTGGTTCAATCAAAAGGCTCAAGAATTTGCAACAAAAGAGAATCAAAATTTGAGACTAACGACGGAAGAGTTGTTGGGAAGGTATCTTTATTCTGATATCCACAATTACTTCTTCTCTGATTTTTCAATCATATTGTACGAGTGGTTGGCATAGTTGACCTATTGCAAGACAAATTTTCAAGGAGGCGAACCAACTTGAAGAATCTTGGAGCTGATCCAACAGCTGAAAGAGGTAGACAATAGAGCATCAAGGGTTGTTGAAGTGTGGCTTGACAGCATCTTAGAAGGCTACATCATTGAATTTACAGATGACAAATTTAAGTATTAAAGTGACGCGGAAAGGGAATTCTTCAAAGGACCAAGAGGTAGGTTTCTATTATCTTTGCAATTGTTGATTAAAATGCTCATCTATGAAAAGGGTATCTTGAATATGAACTCTAACGAGTAGAGCCTTGGTGTGCGGAGGTTGCGGGTACCACGGAGATGAGAGTAGGATGGAATTATAAGGGGTATATGGATGGGAGTTATGATGATATTGTGAGGGAAGCCAAGGAAGGACGCGGTCTTCTGTGGAGTGGAGCAAGTTTTCAACAAGAGAAGATGCAGAGGACTGAGGAGAGTCTTGCTGCGACTAGAATAACAAGATAAGAGAGAAAATCACAAGGGACTAAGTGACCCTAAAATGATGAAGGAGATGACTAGGATACACCTGAGCCTAAGGAAAGACCAACCTAGAATAACAATGTACCCACACCTCTGTGCACTGTGTCACACTCAGGAAGAAATACTAGCTCAAAACCAAATTGTCTGACGTGTCATCAACACACTAATAGTAGTGGATCAACGAATGTAGGAAGAAGGCCCAAGATGGCAGGAGATGATGTAAATTTACCTATGTTTCATTGGAACGAGACTAAGGATTCCAAACAATACTGGGTTTTGTTTGAAGCAGTTTGGACTGTCAAGCAAGTTCCGGATGATGATGTTAAGAAAGGTCAGTTAGCGACAACTTTTCGAGGTTGCACACTGGACTAGTACATGAAGTTTGTACAAGTTCCCATTGGGATCCCAGCAAAGACTCTAGAGGATATTAGAAGCATATTGATCAAAGAGTTCAGAAAGCCCAAGTCTGAGTCGCAATATATCATGGAGCTAAAGGAGATCAAGCAATATTCAAATGAATTTGTCTAGGATTTTGATAAGAGATTCAAGACACTAATGGAGAAAGTCAGTTTTGGGATGAGTGATGTACAACACAAGGAGCGGTTCATTGTGGTATTGGTACCACATATCAAGGTTCCCTTGATGCAGCAGAAGATTACGACACAGAGCGAGGCTTTGGAGATCACAATGAAGCTGGAAGCTTCTCCTATTGGTAAAAATGGAGTTGGTATGAATCAGATCTAATCGCAAATGGAGAACCTAATGATCCAATCATAAGATATCAAGAAGGGAAGGGAGCATCGTGAGGAAATAGGGTGTGTTCGATGTCATACGGAAGGACATCATAAGGATCAATGCTCGGATTTTCATAATTATTTGTTGTCGATAGCTCTGAATCCACTAAGTAATGGTGGAATGTCATGGTTTCACATCTTTCAAGTTCATGGACATCAACACGAAGACTGTATATATCATTAGAAGATGGTATCCAAGCCTACGAACTTGTATTTTACATTTTGTTGATCTGTTGGTCATCAAGACAAGGACTGATAAGCATATGATTTGCTCCAGGATAGGATGATGGATGCATATTATGTGAAAGGATAAGAACATCGATCGGTGGAGAGACTGCCACTACAAGTGGTACAACCCCAGCCATAGTTTGTGCCGCAACTGCAGTTTGTACTACAACCGTAGTTTGCTTTGACGTAACCAAAGTATAACCAAATGCAGTACCCTTTGCAGCAGTCACAATATACTCAGGCATAGTATACTCAACCACAGTATGCATAACCGCAATAGAATCTCTCGTCGCAACAGCAGTTCAATCAACCATAGTATCAACAGCAAGGAGCCTTTTGTGAAGGATTTTGAGGAGGACGAGGCATAGGTTTTGGTCGAGGAGAAGGACGAGGTCGCATACCAGTGCAATGGTATAATTGCGGAGTATTATGGCACTACCAAATAGATTTTCCAAACCTACAGTTGCAATGTACCTACTGTACTATTGTAGATCACATAGTTGAAGACTATCCGTAGTTGATTGCGAAGTGGCAAGCAAAGAATGTTCCTCCACCACAGAACCATAATAAGAATGTGAATCAGAATGCGAACCAGCTAGTGTATCCACCACCAAACCAGAACCAAGGAGAAACAGTTGGGAATATCTCAGCAGAACCCAGAGTTCAGTCTGCTGATGTTGTTGATATTAATCGTGGAGGTGAGACAATAGGAGATGATGGCTTGACTCCACAAGTTTGGTTGGCTTGACGAAAAGAGGTGTAATTTGATGTTAACACTATGAGGGATGCATTCTTTGAAGCGTGTGAAACCATGAGAAGAGATCTAGGTAAGTTACCTGTTTATGAAATGCCACATGTTTTGTATTCAACTCTAGCAGTAGGACCATCACGACAGCATGGTACCCTGCAAAATTATTTGAAAGTTGTTTGTCATTGGAAAAAGATCATGATGCGCTCATCGAGATTGAGTCTGTTGCATCAACTAGATAAGGGACGGAAGGAGTATGTTGTGAATTCCCTACATAAGAAGAAAATTGGGAAAGAAATGAGGATGAATATCTAGATTGAGGATTACGAGGTAGATTCAATTATTCTGAATCTAGCCTTAGATGTCAATATACAGACGAAGCAGACATGGGAGAATATGGGGAAACCATAGTTAGTTTGGTCTCCTATACAAATTTGATTGGCCAACTAATCCAAGGTGACACCAATTAGGTGAGTACCATGTCTAGAGGTGGAAGTTGAAGGAATGAGGACACATGCATACTTTGATGTTATCAATATTGTTGATGAAGGAAGTTTGTATCCCGCACTACTGGGAATTTGATGGGCTAACGACAGCTTAGCGGTGATCAAATTCAAGAAGCATGTGATGACTTTTGAGAACCAGGATATCAGAGTCATAGCCTCGATGGATTGAAGCGAAGGAAGAAGGTATATGGAACTAGTTAAGGAAGAAGTTGTAGGAGGATGGAACCATGTGCACAACATCTCAGAAGATTATGTCCACCCTACTGCCGAAAGAGAGCTGGGTTGGCGAAGCTCTAGCTCCGCATCTTCAGATTCTAACGATGCGTTGGAGAATTGGAAGAATCAAATGCATGAGGTATCAATTCGAAAGTGTGGCAGAATTACTCAGTTGCTACATCCAATCGCAACAGAGGTTGTTTATTTACCCACATATGAAGGATTTCCTTATTTACCATAATTTATGGATGATTTCGATGATAGGGTGTCATAACCACAAAGGCTATTGGAATTGGATGAATCATTGAAGTTGTAACATCTCCAAAATTCGTAAATACAAAAAAAAAAATTCTAAATATTTAACTGTAATTAAAAAGGATAATAATCCCTCCATATAGTACTCAAAAATACACTTAACATAAATGCCATAGTTACTACAAACATTAAAATGTGACTTATCTCTAACTACAACTATAAAATAATAAAACTCATACGACCTTTAAAAAGGGTTTCATTCTTTCCTCCATTGAAAAACATAAGTGACTCTTTATGACACTATTATGCTGTGACTTAATTCTTTGTCGACACTACATTACTTTGGCGTCGAGTTATGATTGATATGTCATAATTATTCTTCTTCAGTTATAAACATAGTACTTCCTAGTTATGTCTTAGTTTACTTACTAAACTCCACTATGAGATTAGAGGGTTTGGTTATGGTCTTACTTAGCTTAAGAGCTAATGCATAACCTTTTGATCATCTATAGGTGCTCTAAGGAAGGAATCTTTCCTTACTAGGGCCGCTTCCCAAAAGGGGTCTAAGCTTTCTAAATACAAGGGGAAAACAAATACTACCTAGAACACTCATGTACATGCATAAACCTAAGTTATAACAGGAACAATATGAAAAGAATGTGATTGCAGCAGGGTATAAACATAAAACAACAATCATAAGGTTTGTCCTTACCTTATGATAAGCATATGAAGTAAAGGTTTTGAAATCGTCAATGAAAAGAAAGGATTGAAACTAATGTGATTTAATGTTAACGTTCTTGATTTAATGTGGCAATGTACATGCCACGTGATGGCTTAAATGTTCCAGCTGGGAAGCATTCCCGACCCATCGAAAAACATTAAGGGTTTAACTCCTTTCGAAAATTTCTTTCATGATGTATTTCTTTGGTTGTTTCCCTATGGGAGAGCCATAGATATTTGGCTCTGCAGTTCTCAATGTGAGCATTCAGGTTGTTGGCGGTGTAAAACGGGTTCTTGGTCCTTCCTCAAATCATGAAACCTCAAAAATTATGAATGCATCCACGATGTCCTTGGACTTGTATGTTGACTGTACTATCTATTGGTATTTTGAGTTTTAACTGTGCCATGTTTTGGTAACCCCCTTCATGAAGGCCAACTCTCTGCGAGGTAATTTCTTATGGACATTGTTTCGAGTTTTCCGTTTCTTCTACTTATACCATAAGATATAGTTTTGACCTCTAATTTACTTTCTTGCAGAATATTTGTTTGTGGATTGATGTGGAAGGTTATGTTGCTTTGCACAAGGAAAAATACCATTGCACCGGTAAGACATGTACTTGCTCTTCTTGTTCATTGTGGCAATGTGGCTCGGTGGTTCTGTGGCTTACAATTTATGGATTGAATACTATTCTATGTTCTCCTGTTGTTGAGCAGCAAAATGGTAACCTTCTTGGTTTTGGCCTTATGGAATTTTAGAAAGAATAGATTATTTGTGAAAAGGTCTTTCTCGACCATGAAATTTGGAAGACTATAATGTTTTTACTTAGTTTCTATGCATGTATAAGACAGAGTTCTTACATTGCTCAGTCGTTGGACTACTGTTTTAAACTTGTGAATGTTTACTATTATGTGAACTCCTATAAGGGTTTTGTTGTAATTTACACAGTCGATGTTGTTCGAAATTGTTGTCTTGATTTTCAACTCTGTGGCTTTGTTTTCTATTAGACCCCTTTTAAGGCCGAAAGTCCATTTCTACTTTCCAGAAGTAATGGGATAGTGTCATGTTATGACCGTGAGGCCATTACCTTGTTTCGATTATCGTGAGGCCACTGTCAAGTTAATAAAATGTTTAAGTGGAAATCATAAGTCTGCTTCGATTCCTTCTTTAAGATTTTTACTGTATGTTTTATTTAATGGGTAAATAATATGAAAATGCCATTGGCTTGCAACAAGGGTTGTGGCTTGTTGAAAATATTGATTTAGTGTTTTCTGTTGAAGTAAAAACTTGTATTTGATTTGGCCATAGAGCCTCTGCATTTATATCTCTGATTTCATTTAGCCGAATACCCTTGGCAGGATTCGAGTCGATGACCTAAATAATGGTTACTTATTTTAAATTCTTAGTTTACAATAAATTGTAACTTGGGTTTTAAGTCGTGAGGCTAAGTATTGTTAGTTTGGTTATAGATTTGCAATTCGATCTATATATATTTGTAACCAGGTTTGATCCGTAAGGCTGTTAATAGATTCAAGTCTAGTTATAGTTTAGCATTAATATTTTTTAATATTCTTATTGTAATATAAATGCCCTTCAACTATCGAGGAATTTATAGGGTTTGAACTCTTGACCTGTATTGTTCTTTGCTTTAGATGCTAAGTGTTCCATAAATCACTACCCTAAAACTGTAAATGTTGTATCAATATAATTTTTATTATTTATGCTTTAAGATGTTATACTTGGAAGATAATAACTTTAGTATTAAGTATTTAAATACTATAATAGTACATATATATATATATATATATATATATATATATATATATATATATATACCCTACAGAGTTAGATTTATTCTTACATGGTTTTAATTGATTCTTTTAAACCAAGATTTTACTAATGGTTAATAATGATAATGAAAATGAGAATATAATACTATCTAAGTAAATCTCAAATATACCAAGTGATAAGAGGGATGATTCAAATTCTAATTGGGAACATTAACAATTTTAATTAAATTAGATGTAAAGTAACTAGTATTAGCTGAAAGAGAAAATGCATTGTCTAAATATCAAAGATTATCCTAACCTATGACTAAAATGATGGATATTAAATCCATTAGAGTACTTAACATCAGAAAATATCATGTGAAGAAAACTATAGCTTTTCTTCTATAGAGAAGATACAATGTGTAACGGTTATCATTAAAATTTGTAGATACTACACATACTTTATAAACAGATATAGATATAGAATTAAATCACAGATAAATAACAAACAACTTAGAACCTGGATAATTTTGCAGAAGGGGGACAAACACCCAAAGGAGACTATTCCACCCAACCGTCTCCTGAAGCAGCGAAGATTACTTGCTTAGGACCCCTGAGCCTGTTCACTAAACCACTAGGATGAAGAATGTTGTGTAGTAGCCCATACAGAAAAAATCTGCAACTTAGCACTCAATAGCATACTTAACTCAACAATTTCACTTTAGCTATCCCCTCAATGAATTCCTTGTGTGCCTGAATTTTCAGTTTGCAACAGTCACAAGGTTCATTCACTTGGAAAATAGAATGTAGTGAGCCTCCTTCTCAATTCGATGGTATTATAAGATTGCCTAGGTCTTTGGGTAGGTTTTGAAATTAAATGAGCCACCTGCTTAGTTCCTCCTCTTTGGGAACATGACCAATTTTTTAGGGATTTTGCTTCCTGCAACATCTAGAAAGTGAAATGCTAGTGCTGCCACTTGTCAATTATCCTTTTACAGCTGCTCATTCCTCCTAATGAGTCAGTGAACACTCTTCCAACAATCTTTTTTAGATAGGTGTCTCTTCTATTTAATTATTTAGTTAAATAAATATTCAATTACAGTCATCCTTGATCACCTTGGTCATAAAAAATTTACAATAATTTTAACATAATGTTTTCTCAAATAAATAAAATTATTTATTTTTCAGTTCTAGGTGGGTTACAGAAGGCTACTCTAGCACGTTGGTGGGAGACACATAAGAAATCGATCAATGAGTGGCCATTGTGTCACAGGTTGATGGAAGTTCACTTTGGTTAAACAAAATAGTACCAAGATAAGAAGTATGATGGGAATAATGATCCTAATGATCATTTAATTGCATGTCAGACCATGTGGGTGTCACAACCGAAGAATGAGTGGGTACACGCTTTTGTACACACATTGGGTGAAATGTCGCAACAATGGTATATATCAGTCGAGCTTAGAAGAGAGATTATAACATGTGAGGAGTTGTTAATTTGTTTTAGTCACATCTTCAGTTTTGCGGATGTTGATCACACAATTCATAGTGCACTACATAATATCTACAATGATGTTTTGAAGGTAGTTCCAGTCGTATACCCTGTGGACCTGCATGGAGCGCCAATGACGTAGTCGATGATGGATTGTTACAATGTAACAGGAGGTCCTGATGATGGACATGACCCAAGGAACATCAAAATTCTAGAATAAGAAGGAAGTCAGAACATTGTGGCACCAGATATGCCGACGAACAAAGTTAATCAACCATTAAAGATTCAGAAGGTCAACATTGGGACAGAGGAAGAACCGAAGTTCGCAAATATTGGAGACTATTGGGATGAAGAAACTATGGAAAATACCATTGATCTTTTGCATGAGTTTCAATACTTGTTCCCAACAAAATTTTCTGAAATGAAGGGAATTTTAGGACATTTGGGAGAAATGAAAATCCCACTGAAGCCACATGCGAAGTCTGTGAAGCAGCAAGCGTATCGCCTGAATCCACAATACAAGGAAAGAGTAAAGGTTGAGCTCAATAGAATGTTGGACATAGGAATCATAGAACCTGTTGAAGAATCAGAGTGGATCAGTCCTATGGTTGTACAATATAAGAAGACGGGTGAGGTTTGGATCTGTATCAATCTCTAGAAGCTTAACGACACATGCCTTCATGATCTGTTCCCAGCACCATTTACTAATTAAGTGTTGGAAGGGGTAGGTGGTCAATAAATCTACTCGTTCATGAATGGATTTTCTGGCTATCATTAGATCAAGATTACGAAAGAGGATCGACAACCTTTGTGACTGAATGGAGATGTTTTCAATACACAGTGATGTCGTTCGGACTCAAGAATGTGCCTGCGATATTCTCCAGGATCGTAGTTTCTATGTTCAAAGATTTTATCTAGAATTTTTTGGCAGTATACATGGATTATTGGACAGTGTATGGGTTGGTAAAGAATCATCTTGCAAATTTGTGGATGATGTTGGAGCAGTGTCGACAACATTAGATTGCACTGAATTCAAAGAAATGCATATTTTGTGCATCGTTCGGGATGTTTCTAGGGCACATTGTCTGTAAGGAAGGACTATTAGACAATCCAGCTAAAATTGCGCTTGTTAACTTTCCTCCACCCATGAACATGAAGCAACTTAGAGTGACATTAGGCCATACAGGATACTATCGCAAGTTCATCAAAGGATATTCCACGATCACAATGGCTATGGATAATTTGTTGAAGAAGGATGGATAGTTCGAGTGGGGTCATGAGTGTCAGGGAAGTTTCGACACCTTAAAGAAAAATATGACCACAACATCGATATTGGTTTTTTCGAATTGGACGAAGGAATTTCATGTCCATGTTGATGCATCATCAATCGCATTAGGCATGGTGTTGATGCAACCAGGAGAAGGGGATATTGATCATCTGATTTCTTTTTCCAGTCAGAGGCTGTCATCTGCGGAGAAGAATTATACCATGACTGAGAGAGAAGGGTTGGAGATGGTCTACACATTGCAAAAGTTTCGACACTATCTATTGGGAGGACATTTTAAGATGTTCACTAACCATTCTGCATTGAAATACCTGGTGAATAAGCCTATGTTGGGGGGTAAGATACGTCGTTGGATACTCCTCTTCCAATATTTTGATTTCGAGATCATTGTGAAGCCAGTTTGCTTGAATGCAGGACTTGAGCATTTATCGTGAGTCGAGACTGGTGAAGAACTGACGAACATCGACGATGCACTTCCCGATGCATAACTATTCAGGATTGAAATGATTGATGACTACTATGAGAAAATAGTTCAGTTTTTAGTGACAGGGATGGCACCGAAGGGGTTCACTACAAATCAGAAGAAGTAGTTGGTTGTTCTGGACATGGATTTTTTGTTGATTTTCAGAGAGCTCTATAAGACGGGACCTGATGAGAACTTACATTGATGTGTCCTACCACATGATCAAAAAAGGGTATTGGCAGAAGCACATGTGGGAGTTACAGTTGGACACTATGGTGGTCATGCAACTTCCAGGAAGGTACTCTACATAGGAATCTGGTGGTCAACCATCAATGGGGATGGGGCAAACTATGCGAGTACTTGTGATGTTTTCCAAAGAACGAGGAATCTGTCATGAAGGGATGATATGTCGTTAGTACCTCAGGTAACGCTACAACCATTTGATAAATGGGAAGTGGATTTCATGGGACCAATCAACCCACTAGGAAAAAGAACCAGTGCATAATATGTCATCACAATGACATATTATTTGACAAGGTGGCCGAAGCCGCACCGGTGGAAGATTTCACTACTACAACTACAACAAGTTTTCTATTTGACAATGTTGTCACTCGCTTTGGTTGTCCAAATATCTTGATGAGAAATAAAGGAATTCACTTCATTAATCATACCATCAGTGTTCTAACAAAGGAGTTCCAGATTCAACATAAGAAGATCACCCCTTATCATCTGCAAGCCTAATGGGACAATTGAGTACACACTCACAAAGGTCTGCAACGCAAACTGCGATGATTGGGATTTGAAGATTCCGAAAGTATTATGGGCTTATCGCACTGCTTGAAAAAGGTTGACAGAGTATACACCATTCAAGTTGGTGTACAAGAAGGAGGTAGTGATTCCAATGGAATATGTTGTTCCAAGTTTGTGCATCGAAGCAGCGACAGGGATGGATGATGAAGGAGTGTTGGAAGAACGCTTAAATCAGTTGGCTCAACTAGAAGAAGATTGATTTGTCACAGGATTTCATCAGCATGTCAAGAAGAATTGACAGAAAGCATGGCATGATCGACACATCAAGAACAAACACTTTCATCAAGGAGACTTGGTGCTGCTATATGACAGTAACTTTGTGAAACATCCAGGAAAGTTGCAAATCCATTGGTTGGGTCCTTATGTTATCAATTTCATTACTGAGGGACGTGTGGTATAGTTGAAACACCTAGATGGTGGGATGTTTCCTAAGTTAGTGAATGGAAGCTGGGTCAAGACCTATAGAGAGGTCCTAGTGCAACACGATGCTTGAGGCATTGCACAAAAAAAATGGTTTTTTTTGCATGAGGTGGTAATGAGTAGGTTGGTGCACTAGAAGCAAGTAGCAGTGCAAGCATAAGTGCTGAGCTCACAGTTAGGAAGTAGTGTGGTGATGTATGCATAGATGTGATAGTATCAAATCAGGAAGTTATTGCAGCCATTAAAACAGTTAAGTAGAAGCACCATTGAACGAGATATGCATTTATGATGAATCCGACCGTTAGATCGGGAGGATCGGGGACAAATTCAGGTGATGAATGATGGACTTGGTCATTATGATTAGAAAATATTTCACATGATTGATCCCACAATATAAGAAGTGGTGGGGAGAGGCTTGAAGTCATCATTCTGATTATTGAGTTCCAGAGTTAAGTAAGGTTGAAAAGCATATTCAGGTATAGCGCAAAGTGAGTGATAATAGGGAATTTTTGAGCAGTTGTAAGCTATGCAGCATGCCGCAATACTGCAAGATATTTCTAGTGGGAGTGCCATAGGTTCACCATTCATTGGCATGCCAATTGAGGAAGAAATTTCAATCATGTTGCTGGGATCGTCACCAATTACGTGGAAGAAGATGGGGACCAATCGGCCCAAGTCACCTACACAGAAGAAGAGAAGAATGAGAGCTTCGACCAGAGAGGAAGCAGAATCTGCAGCTGAGGGATCCATGACGAGGACTAGGGTTACTACTGTGGAAATCCCTGGCTTTGTTCCACCATGCAACCCCGATGCCAAGCCACAGAAGATGACAAAGAACTAGAGGTATCCAATAAAGATGTCTGCGTTGCCGATGGGAATGAAGTGCAATTTCAACATTGTGTCATGCTTAACGAGGATTAAATATGAATACCATGATCTACTGGAGTATACTAAGTGCACAATGGATCCATTCGAGGAGAATACTGGGCAAGAGAGTGACCCCACGGTGTGTACCCCGCAATAGTGGGAAATGGGATTGTAGTAGTTGGGGCTTTTAGGCCTCATGCATATGCCACAATTTGGTAGGTTGGTGGAGGCCAACGCATCTGCTAAGCAGCTGTTGGCATTCCTTCATGGGGGATATATGTGGTTGGATCGACTGATGCGATTCACTATTGAATTGATATCCCAGATCACGGGGTTTCCCATGCAGGGGTCTGATCTGTCATAGTACTTCTGTGGAAAAGATAATGACAAGAGGTTGAATGCAAAGATTAAAAATAAGTATGGATTCAATTGTGAAAAATAAACATATGTCTCTGATACAATTAATGATAAAGATGTTTGGGTTGCAGCAAATATTATGGCCATCAAGGTGGCACGAAAGAATCGATCGAATTAGTGTACTTCAGGGGTAATCGCATGTGCATAGCTATGTACCTAGGGCATGAAGATGAATTGGTCTTTATTTCTATTAAATTAGTTAACTGAGGACATAATTCTAGTACAGTAATGGAAGTCACCATTAACCTACATTTGGTTGATAATTTTAATTTCCTTGGTCGCATGGATGGAGCCCGAGGATTATCAAGGAATGGATGTTGCGATCGCCTAAGTATGCAAGGGAACCAGGTATCAAAACCTATGGTATCTCATCCAGGAGGATTGATTACATGATTGCGCAATACAGTTTTGGATGTATTAGGATGCGCTGCAAGTTGCAACTGCCAAGATTATGTGGTTATCTAAGGAAGCAGTGACAAAATATGGACAAGTCATAATATTTTCCATATGCCTGCATGCAATCCATGTGCAAGCACGAAGGGACCAAGAGAAACAGTGGTTAGTTACATAGTATAAGCTAACTGATGCTGAGATGGATGCAGTAATGGATGAGTGGCCTACAGCATGGAGGGAGGAGGTCAATGCAGAGGAAGTATCAAATGCAGTGATGGGTCCTCTAGCCGATGCTCTGGTGGATAAAACACCGGTACATGAAAGCGATCAAGAGTCATGACAAGAATCATCAAAGAATCTGAAATATTCAGAATCAAAGCATCAATACAAGGAGACAAGGACAAAGAGAAGAAAAGAACAAGGACAGGCCAGTGGTAGATGGACAAGTAAACCACATCATTACAGAAATCACAATGGCGATGAATACAAATGAGACTCTGTTAAGGTAGCAATCGACTGAGGGATTTTTAGAGGTAAATTCAGAAATGAAATCTTTGATTAATTCCATATTGGACAGAATTCCTAAAGCCAATTTGTTGCAACGGACGAGTGATATTAGTACAAGGAAGCGGGTTAGGATCACATCGATTCCTCTGTGAGCATTGGAAACATAGAGTGAGGACATTGATGCCTCGCTGCAGCAGTTTGAAATAATCACACTAGACATGAACGATTTATCAATGCACACCTTAGTGTGAATACAAAAGTTGGAAACTTAGGAACTAGTCAATTGTGAGCAGATCATCGACGATCACCTATTGAAATCTCAGGAGCGAGAAGAGGCAGCAAAGCAGGAGATCTAGAACTTGAAGAAGGAGCAAGACAGACTAGTTGTCGAGAAGGCATAGCTATGGGATGACATAGCATGTTTGGAGAAGGAAGTTTCTTTGTCCTGTCAGGAAATCCTAGAGATAGCGGAGGACATGGACATAGAATCCAAAGTGCAGAAGCTAGGACAAGTCATTGCAGGATTCGAGCGTGACCTTGAATACTTGCAGGAACTAGTGAACCCAAGAACACCTCTAAAGAAAGCTACAAAGCGTAAGGGGGGCATTGAAGACGTCATGACGTGGCTTAAGGAGATTGAGAAAGAGGGAAAGCTAATTACAGATGCCACCACACAATTTATGGGTAGTGTGGTCCAAGATGAACAGTTAGAACAACTGAGCACACAACTGAGGGAAACATAAGTGCATTTGGCTGCACTGCGAACATCACTTAGAGCAATTCCACCAGTGGTATAAGTCACAAAGGCAACATAGTTAAATTCTTTGCAACAATGATTCATGAAGGCATGAGAGCACCAGTAGTGGCACAGAACTTAGCTTGAGGAGTTTCAATATATTGGCAAGCAACTGTCATTGAAAGCAGTTACTGCACTTCAATTGGTGCAGGAAATTCGAAGAGAGGTGAACATGAATATTATCAAACATCAACTTGAAAACGATGTCGCAAACTGCGTGGAGATCAGTGACAAGATGGATGAGCAGGTAGAAGAAGTCAAACAACAATATGAGGACTTCAAGATCAAAATAAGTGACTTCACTATTTCGAGTTGATGTTACTCCAGGACGAGCCACAAGATTGTGTTGGGGGCATGTTGGCAGGTGGTTTTGATGGATAAAAGATGTGCAACACTAAGGGTGATGCACAAGGCCAAAGATGATGCTCAAAGCTAAAGATGGCGGGCAAGGAGGGAAAGTTGGAAAAGAGTTGGATTGGTAATAATTTTACAGTAACTGGTCATAGTTTTGTAGTGTTGGTCCAAGTTAGTTAGGAAGTTGATCAAAGTGGACCATTTTGTAAAAGGCGCAAGCCTATAAATAGAGATAGGAATGTAATGTTGAGATCTATCTTTTTATGTTATGATATCAGGGATCTTATGCTGAATGTTGAATTATGTTCTGCAGAAGACTGAATTCTATTTTGTTGCAACTATGAATATGTTTTGAGACCCTGTTTTGATGCGGAAGTAATATGACATGAAAAAAGTTGATGGAAATACTGTGTTTTATCTCTTTTTATATTTCCTGTGTTGAATGATGCAATGTGAATGAACCAATACCGTAGTATGGATTTTATTTCTAAATGATGGGATGTTTCTATGTTTTAAATCATGTTGTGGTGATTGATCTATTTATGAGTAATTATCTCACTGCGATTTGAACATGTTCATGTGATTTGATATGAATTTGTGAAAGTAAACCTTTGTATGGATATCTGAAGTAATGTTGCGATAGTTAGAAATTATATGCATAAACCATCCTTCTTACTGTGGAAACTTGGTTCTGTTAGTTCTTTGTTGAACATCTCAGTTGAGACTCCATCTGCTTTGCAGGTGTTGCTGGGCAGGGTAAAACCTGTCCGGGCTGCTGCTCAGGGAGATCGTTGAGTTAAGGGTGTCAACAAAGCATGAACCCCTGTCGATGAATCTGTTTCAATAGATGTTGAGGATGCAATTTATATTTTGTATACGGTCTCTATACATCATGTCATTTTTTGAACTATTTCATCTACTTTTTTATGAGTTAAAATGGAGCTAGCATTGCTATTTCCCCCTAAGAAATTTTACTGAAAGTTATCATAGGAATGTTGTAATTTAGAACCGGATTGAAGAACTAATACCCATGGTTATATACAGCCACTGACATATGATATTCATCCCCATACGTTGTTCTCAAAATTGGTAGGTTCGTACTGCATTTGGAGAGCCAAAAGTGTCATATACCCTTGGGGGTTTTAACATCGGTTTCCTAGTGTTTTTGTCCTTCTTTCCCTATGACCAAAATAAAGTTTCACAATCAATTGGAAAGTGTATGAGAATAAATAATATGCATTAGTATGTCATAATACCCCTCAAGATATTCCATACATAATGTGAAGTCATTTTGGTGCATCAAATCTTGGGTTTCACTAGTCTAAATCTAGAAATTGGCCAAAGTTGTCCAAACTTGAGTAACATGTAAAAATGAATTTATGATTCTACCATTGAGTGTCTGAGGTATATTAGTATGTTTTAAATCCCATGGTACCCCTCCATAATAATTTTGGAAAGTTTTTGTGGTGTTTCACTACAACAAAACCCTGTGATTAGCGTCTCTTTTAGCTTCCTTTTTATCGTCCACTATCACTTTTAGTGTATTTTTCATCATTTTTTGGACAAAGTGGATGCTTTTCCATGGGATGGCGCTTTTAATGGTGTTATTTGCGTCCCTTTTTAAAAGTTGGTGCTATTTTGGACGCTAATTAGCATCCCAATTAATGTCCCAATTAGCGTACCAATTAGTGTCCCAATTATATATATCAATGCCAATGTCAATGATCATGATTCATGTGATAGTACTTTTGGATCTTGATTTATCATAGTGGCACCTAAATGACTATAACCATGGCACTTTTGGATCTTCATTAATCCTAATGAGGGGTAAATTACCTTAATGCCATCTAAATTGCTCTAATAGAATTTGAGTGTCCCCAACAACATTTGATAGACCCTAATGGCATCTGATTGGCCCTAACAACATGACGATGATGCATTACGATAATTATGATGGAGCGTATGGATATGATTCGATAAGTATAAGACTATATCATCCATTCTTGTGAGTTAGTAGGGTTCCTTGCTCATTGTTATTATTATTAGAGAAGCAAGAACTTTGATGGGTAAATAAGTTTCGCCTCTCATGCGCACAAGCCAAGTGCAACAATGTGCATAGGTTCACTATTTGGAAAAGAGGACCCTTCTTAGTAACCTCTAATCTTTGTTAGATACCATTCAGTATGACACTTAATGCGAATATGGTGGCAGTGAGTATGGGTTAAAATTGACGCCTGTATGGGCGTTTTTACATTTTTTACCCATTAAATACATATCGATGCAGAAAACACACGTCGACGGTAAAGTTTACTTAATTTTGAAAATTGTCAATTTGACGGCCACACTCAACAATTTCCCATATCAAAATTATATATAATAGTCTGGAGTTTGGACTATGGAGTGACTAGACTACTTTAGAGTGATGAATTGGAGCGCTGACTCTATTAGTTATTGTGGCTTTGTTGGATTAGATATATGAGATGACAGTGTATCAGCTCCAGTAGTGTTTGCACAAATAGTGGCGTCAAGATTTGCTCATGCCAATGTAGTTGGAAAAGTTTCATTTTGCATACGACATCCTAAATAACCGTATGTGTTGAACTTAATTATGAGCACTTTATCCACTATCATCAACATTTAGATTCATTGCACAAAGTGAGAAATGTTGGATTGGATTATGGAAATTTCAGCTATGTTCTTAGTGAGGGAAATAATGTTGGGAAACAAGCTAAAACCCCAACTAATTTAGAGCATAATACATATAATGAAATAGAAAAGTAGAAATTTGATGTTTGTGGAAGAAATAATTCCATGTTACTATATTGCCTAGTCAATGAATTAGGGTGTAATTTAAGGTTGGCCTAGCATGGATGGAACTTAGGGCATATGCTATGGTTTAGGTCAATATTAAGTACTTACACCTTAGTATTTCATTCTAGGATTCACGAACCATTTAAATCAATTAAACAATTAAATCATAATGCATACAATGTGAGCAGATCACTATTATCATTTGGGGTTCCATCCATCCCTATCCTTCATGGATTTGGGGTTTGTAGATATAGTGAGAGATCAAGTTGGGAATCCTTGCCACACAACATGAGGTAGACATGTTTTTCACTCTCTTTCATCCCTCTCAAACCAACTAGTTGGTTTTGTGTGGGTCACTCCATTTTGCTTAGGTGGAAGTGAGACCAAAGGGGTTAGGTGGATCCTCACTCATTGTACATAAATTGTATAAAAAATCTTGTGTCATCTCTTTTATTTTATTTCTTCTTTTATATCATTGTTTTTTAGGATAGAAAAAATGAACTCCTTCCTTAAGTAATTTTATGTGGATATTATTTCATTGATGAAAATAATAATAAAGTTACCATTTATCTCTTATATTTCTTTGTATAATTAACTTCTCCGCACTTAATAATTCTCATAGAGCTACAAAACAACTTGCTCATAATTTTGCATTGGCTTGTGATGATAAATGTTTATATGCAATAATTACCCCAATGTGCTTCCACTATAAAGATGATAAAATGTACAACTTTAACTTAAAGGAAATTTCAAGCTTGAAATAACTCTATTTTTTTCTAAGAAGTATTAGAGTTTATTTAGGAAAATGCTTATACTGGATGCAATTACAAATTGAGATATACCTTGATACACTACCACATGTACCATCAATATAATTTCTTCCTTTTTTATTAGGTAAGTATGCATGGATTTTATTGTCTTCTCACAAGTAGATGGATGTACACATATAAGCTATTTTCTCTATTTTTAATGTCTACAATTGATTTGTATATAACTCTAGTTTATTGTGAATAATGCATTTATCCTCCATTGTATGTAATCCCTTCTTATAGTCTTTTATGATTTATAATTTTAGTGGGATGATGGGCTATTGAGAGTTGTGTCTACCTACCTATACAAATTTATATCCTAATCGAGTCTTCAATATTACAAATACTTTACATATATATGGCTTCAAACAAAACAAAAAAATACAAACATTTGTTGGGTTCAGACACATTAATTAGTTGTTAATCATTTCCATAAATTTAATTCAATTGGCGATGTACATCTCCATGAATATTTTTATTAAATTTAGCTATAAGATTTAACAAATACAACGAGCTTCCGAGATGCAGGTGACCATTCTGAGGAACGACGACACGTCCCACCTCGGCATCTGCACCTATCGCGTAGCGACCAGCAATATCTCGGCCTATCCATCCACCTTGACTCCACACACCTCCAGAACCTTCGACGTCCATCGCGCATGGGAGAAGCTCAGCCTATCTCTTCGGCACCTGCGACATGGGTTGGCAATGACCTGTTTACCTCTTATCCTTCATGGCTCTCCAACAAAATTCATTGCGCACGAGTACCATGGCAGGAGGGAATTCGGGTCATCATGTCGTGCCAACGAGGTACACCAAGAAGGGCAAGCTCGAGAAGAGGCAAAGGCCAGCGTGGTTGCAGCCTCCAAGTTGCAACTGACTATGAACCCTGCATCTCTTCTCGAGTTCGAATCCTTGTGGAAGCATGGGAAGGTTGTGTCCTAAACCAGAAGTTAGCAATTGGCTAGGATAGTAGCCAAATAAACCATTACTGGCTCATGAAAAACAAGTTATGCAATTTGGTTGAAGACATGCTCAGCAACTGGTTCGACGCCCGTGACTCTGTCCCTGCCGTGAAAACCAGAATCGCTGAGATAGACGCTCAACTCATAGCCATGGATCGCTCGTTTTCATGGAAGGGCACCGCAGGCATTTCTGGCCATGGTGGTTTGAATGGTGCCGGCCGTGATTGGAAAGGTGGTGGCAGTGGAAGTTCTACCGAGGGTTTGGTTCTCGCCAGTCGTGGGGGAGGTGGTAGTGGGAGTGTGACCGGGTGCACAACAAAGAATCCTCATGCTCCACCATTCCCCATCCCCTCAACGATTGAGAATCTCTTCAAGCACCTGCGGGAAATATCCAGCCCTATGCCTGATCGGTAACAACAACCAATGCAAACGGCTCTAGAAGCTGCCACCAACTCACCCAACAAGTCGCAGGAAGAATGATGGGATTGTCCCATCATTGAAGAAGTTCCACAGACCTAAGGTTCTTTTTTTCTAGCAGCATAATGGACCTATATTCCCAGGTTTTTGTTTTACAGGTTTTTTGCCAAGCCTAACCATGACTCTCTTTAAATTTGAACTATGTATCTATGTCTGTGTCTTGAAACTATGTACAGGACTATGTTTATGTCTCTGTCTACTTTATACTTGAATTCAACATCTGTAATGATGTCTCTGTCTCAGTCCCTCAGTCTCGGTAGACGGCCCTCAGTTTTGGCCAGGATGACTTTTGTAAATTTTGCCTATGTATTTAATAGAATTGTGCAGCTTACAAAAAAAACAAATACAACTAGCTAATGTGTTGTGGTTAACATTACCCTATATTGTCTTTTAATGTCTATAGTTCAAAGAAATTTCCTAATCCACTTAAAATTTATATTTTTCTTTTGTATTTTCCATTTAGTAAAAAAAAATCATTTTATGAAAAGAGGAAGCTCTTCATTACATTTATTTTATTTTATCTTTTTTCACTTTATTACATTTACTTTAAAAAAATGCTTTCCTTTTCATTTTTTTCTTTCTTTTCGGCGTACCATTGCACATTATAGAGCAATTGCTAGTTGAAACTATTTTTAATCTTTATTGATCATTAATATGAAAAATTAATAATTCATATCAATTTTCATATTGGGGTCGCTTTCCATTTTCCCCAAAATAAGATTTAACCTAAGTTTACATCATCTTTCTGTTTATACTTCAGCGTTTTTATAGAGAGGGAGGTTAATACTACCAAGATTTTGGCCTTTTTGCTATACGTTGAACTAAGACATCGAGGTCTTATTGGTTAGAGAGAGGGAAGCGCGGGGAGGCCATCTTGTCGAAGAAAATCCCACCGTGTTTCTCCATTTTGAGATCGCTGATTTAACATTATTGAAATTGAATTGTAGTTCCTGCAAGAAACTAAATTTCTTTTCTACCTCTCGGATTGTGAAGATCGAGCTAGTAATAATCCATGGATTCCTCAGACGTTGTTGCATATTCTATCACTACCGAGATTGCGGCAAATGGAGATCCTAAAATTTAAGAAGACAAAGCCCCAGTAAGGCATCCAAGGTGAGAAAAGGTGAAAACCTAAAGGAGAAGAAGTGAAAAAAATGCCAAGGGTTGTAAGCTTCTACCTGAACATCCCCTTTTTACCATGTACTACTCAAATAGAATTTTGCTATTTTGAATCATTTGGTTTTAACTCTATCTTTTCTATGCATTTATGGTTTTATTTGGTGGTCTTATTAAAAATTATACACAAACACTAGGAATTGATTTGATGCTAGCACACATGTCTGCCTCAAATCTGATTTGATGCTAGCACACATGTCTGCCTCAAATCTACCTTCCTATTACCTTCCTCTTCATCATACATATATGCTCTTTAACGTCATAAACTCAGTTGTTGTCATCCCTATAAAAAAGGATTATGATTGTGTATCCATCTCTATTTAATAATTATTGCCTATCTTACATCCAATTCGCCTCTCTCCTCCTCACTCACACACATTCTCTTCTTTCATCATACATTCATACATATTTATCCCAAATATTTTCTGTTTTGACCCCTTTTTCATATACAATATATTCTATTCTATTTGATTCTATCAATGCCATGGTTGAGCTAGCAACCAAAGTTGCATCCCACATCTTTAAAAGAGTTATCTTTGCTCCACTCATTCAAGAAATAGATGATGTTATTCACTTAAATCGAAACCGTGGGGGTCTGCAAGCTCGGGTATAATGTATGAAGATCCTTTTACAAGTTATTAGAAATGGCTCATCATATAGAAGTGTCTAAGGTCATCCTAAGTTGTTTGGAATCCACGTGTGATGCAACTGGATTTTCTAGGCTTGGGCCTTGATAAAGCATCCAAGGAGAAAAAGGTGGAAACTCCAAAGGATTTTTCATTCCAACCTGTTATAGTAACCAGTACTAGGGCATAATATCCTCATAAAAGATAATGGATATTGGGTATTCCTTTGTTATTTTTCTATCAATAGAGAAGAGAGGAAACTATGGATGTATTACTATTTGTTGTTATAGTTCATGGGTTAAAATACCCTAGTGGTCATCAGGAATGTGAGCATAATATGCCTTTAGGCTTGGGATTACATTGACTCTGTGTATGCAGCAACACTGGTTAGTTCATCCAATAACATTGCATGCAAAAGAAACTAGTTTGTGAATTTCCTTCAACCATGGGTCTAACTTTGACCCAACAAACACCAATGCAATGTAGCATCTTAAATGTGTAGCATCTTAAATGTGGACTATATTGTCATAATTTTAGGATAGACTTCTTCCAAGGCTAGCGCTAGCCCCTATCCATGTGCAAACATCTCAATCAACGTGCTAATCCCTCATATAATGGAACACTGACTTTGCTTTTGATGGTGACAAGGATATACTGCTATTATAAACACTTCCAAAAGACTTGATCCCTTAGAAAAGACACTCATGTTGTCAATGATATGCTGGCATTTATTGTTTTCTCCTAGGCTGTTCTATCAAGGATGAATCACTGTAAAATCAAGAGCCGAGGGCTATTCAACTTTGTTCAAACCATTGATAAATGATTCACTGTCCTAAATCTGATGTGCTCCATGTCTTGGTCCAATGATGCAGTGTGCCAAAGTCTCAATTTGAGGTCTACATAGTAGAAACACAACGTCGTAATTTTTTTTTCTAGTTCGACTGTCCAGTGTTATTCAAGAAGGCCACGTTCTGCCCAGATTCCAAGGTCAATTTCTACCGCACTCACTAATG
The DNA here is from genome assembly GCA_001517045.1 of Pseudotsuga menziesii. Classification (NCBI taxonomy): domain Eukaryota; kingdom Viridiplantae; phylum Streptophyta; class Pinopsida; order Pinales; family Pinaceae; genus Pseudotsuga; species Pseudotsuga menziesii. The sequence goes on from LPNX010445397.1 coordinate 123,104, forward strand.
GATGCGATATGACTATTTTTACAATCGAGCAGGGCCTGATTTGACTTTGCTTCAGGATACATTCATTTCTGCTTATTATTTTACAAAACTTCTTCATTATAACCTGCCTTTGATAAGCTGTGATCGGGACACGGACCATGTCCTTGAAGAAACATCTGGGGAAACCTTTGCTCGGCTTCTGGTACACGTTACAATCCAGGGAATGAAAACAACATTCGTTAGGGGTTCAAGCCTCTATATTTTTGCTCCTGAAATCCTTGATTTCCACTTTTGTTTGTAATTTCTAGCCCTCATTGCCTGCTGTTTCCATTCAATGGCAGTTTTCTACACCTTCCCCAAAAGTCATGATCAGTATTACATGTGCATTCAACATCAATTGCTCACATATAAACATCCATGCTAGACTCCTCTTTCTTATGATATCACCACTGCATATTTCTGGGCAAGAATATTGCATTCTCAGTCAGCCACAGTACATCCCTTGTCCATCATCTTTGGGTTTTACTGTTGTTATTTTAATCCTTCATCACATAAACTCATCATTAAATTCATTATAAAAAAGGCATTTAAAGCACCTTTCTGTAGGTTTCAGTGGCTGATCAGGAAATCTTGTAATATGCTTCTCTTGAGTATGCATCGAAGGAGGCCTAGAATGATGCCAAAACCAACCCTGGGCCATGACAAAGACCTGTTGTTGCATGAAAGTGGCAGATTTAGAAAATGTGTCAGTCTTCAAAGCCTTATGTTGTTGGCTGCAACCAAAAGATTTCCATGTTCACCAAACTTGAGCTGGAAATATTTCAGGTTTAGAAAAATCAACCCTCCTAGAAATGTTGCTCTTATTCCAATTGATTACTTTCTCTTTTTTACTGTTCCTTGAATTCTATCTCAAGTCTGATTTTCATCTATGTGATTTCATGATGAAAAATTCCCTGGTGCTGTCCACTGTTTCCAGTTCTGGACACTAAATGATGTGCATTGTGAACCCTGGACTGAGGCTTCTATGCTATGGCTTATCTTTTTCAGATGATTCAAATATTCAGCTGATCTCTGTTCGTACATTGAATCTAGGCAGAGTATTTGTTTCACTTTTTTGTGACAAACTTCTAGGGAATGACCTCCTTGGAAACTCTCTCTATGCTTCTCTGCCTAGCAATGAATCTCCCTCCAGAAAAGACAAACATCTCAGGAATACACAATCTGCCCATAATTTTGACAGGTATACCCAAGGAGCCTTCACTATCTAGACAAACTGATTTTCTGAGTCAAGATCGCTATATCACCTCTTAGTCAGATGGATCATGGATGAAATGCTGCTATAAAAGGTCACGGAGAGTGCCAAAACCTGGTCTGAAAATAATTGTAATTTCAGGTTGAGAAGACTGCTTGCTCTAGGATCAAAATAGCAAACACAATGTGTCAAACATTCTCCATTAATTCATGTATGTTCTTCACTTAGCTTTCAGTTGTCAAGCTAGCATCCCAAAATCCTTAACAGTGCCCAGAATTTCTGCAGCTCCCAACATACAGACCAGCCTCACAAACCAGAAAATCCATGGAAAATTCATGTCTTCAAATCATCATCACACTAGGCAATCGTTCATGTCATGACTTAAAAGTTTCTCACAATGCATGGTGGTTTTGACTATAGATGATCTTGAGGAGGCTCCCACATCAACTTTTAGGGCTTACAATGTTAAGAAACACAAAGCTCACACACCTCATGGTGGCTGTTGAATTTTAGCATGAAGTTTACCTTTCCCAAATCGTGACCATCTGAAGGGAATAAAGTGTTTTTATGAGGATTGCAAGCTACAGGATAATAATGGGACAGACATTCAAATATTACAGTCTGCATTAGATCTGAATCAACTCTCTTCCTTGTCTGTTAGTGGATAAAACTTATGGTTGACAAGTTTCCCTTGAAGCTGGGCGTTCCTTTCAAACACAGCAGTTATCTACTTTTTATTGCAGCCTTACCATTTCCTGTAGCAGCTGGTATTATATTGTTCATTGTGCAGAGGTTGGAAATAATTCATTCCTCCTTGGAGAAAAATAAAACGCTGAAACTCTCTTCTTGCCGTGTGGAGGCAGCACTCAAGCATTGACTTCACTATCATTCCCAGGCACGTAATGTGATTGCATTAAAAAATTATCAGATCTGCAATTTTACTTGTCTTTATGTCTGTATGTGTGGAAAATGGCATGCTGCTAATTATTTATGTAATTATTAATAGTGGGGATGGAAATATTCATGCCTTTCACTATTAGAACCATATAACTCAGCTCCACAAGCTTAAACTTCATTTCCAGCAGTAAATCTCTTAATCGTTTGACAAAACCACGAGCCAAAGGTGTCTTCAGTAAGTCACAGCAGGAAAGTATTTTCAAGAATTTGATTGAGTAACTGGGTTTCCATTATCAGTATCGCAGTCAATCCTTAAGGATCCATTCATAACCCACAACTACCTTTAAACATCGTATCAAATGGTGAAAAATCTGGGTAAATTTGACTAAGGACATTACATATGGACAAGACACAACCTTCCTACCATGGTATATAAGTGTAAATTTGCTTCACAAACAACAAAATAATTTCTCTCATCATAATTTAGTTTTTTGGCATCCTGCAACTGCCTTCTACATGCCTGTAGAACTTGTCAGGACTTTTTTCCATGGTTTGCAGGGGGTTCCCTTTCTAGTAGTCATCAAGCAAAGTTATCAATTTTACTGAACTTTTTGAAGTTTGCAACGAATAAAATACACTGCAAGATCTTGTTGTTGAATATTATCATCCTTAAGTTCCTTTCCCTTGACCTCCACTTGAAGACCTAGTACCCACAACTACAAGCTCACATATATGGCAAAGATTTCCTTTTATGAGTGGAACAAAGTGAGTTGTACAATATGGATAGGAGGAGACATCCTTCTAACTTGGTCTTGTGCCTTGAAGAAAGTATTTGGCACTTCTTGATGCCAAGTAATTTGAAATATAAAGTTGAGAAAAAGCGTGTTATCATCAAAGCATCTACCCCTTCCTAGATTGGCTTACTGACAAAGGTTGGACTTGGATCTAGAATAGTCACATATTCAATTTTTTAGGTATTTTATTTTACTTCTAGTTCTTTGCAAAGAAATTGTGAAAAAGTATTGTTTATATGATAAAACCATGGTAGCCAAGTGCTTGAATGACCCCTTAGGCAATTCCTCTTGGCCAACTAGGAAGGGAAGAGAGATTTTTGCAAGGTCCACTAGACGATATATTGTACTTCTATGAACCCATGGAGCTCAAGGGTTATTGCTAGATCTTTGGAATGGGTTAAATCTTGGAATATTCTTCTGCACAATTGTATTTAATTTGGAACCCAAGGTTATTTCTAGATCTCTCGAAGGAGTTACAGCTTGGAATATTCTTTTGCACATTTGTATTTAATTTGGAACCCCTTATGGAAGAAAAGGGTGGTCAGGTTTGAACTTTCAAACACTCCTCAACCCATCCCCATTCAAGGTTTATAACACTTTTGTTGCAAAGAATTTATTGAAGGCATGGGAAGTAATCAATCCCTTCTTGCACCAGAAAGGGGTGATCTTCAGATTTGGCTTGTTTATGGATGAAAAATTGCTCTAGTGGTCACCTATACCTATCCCACCTATACCTATACTTTTGGATGAAGGAAAGCTTTTTGTTGAAAACCCATGGATTTTGATTCTTCACTTCAAAGAAAAAAAGGGTAGAGTAGACTTGTTAAATTTTTATATATTAAATCTAAGGTAGACTAGACTTGTTCAACGAGTATTGTTTGGGTACAGTAATTACCCAAACAATAAAAAGCATTGCATCCATTCTTCAATACCCTATAGGAGTTATCCTTGAGAGGAACAAATGCTCGATTCCTTTAGAGAAATGGAGGGCACTTAGTTGGTCTTATTGGTTGGTTTGGTTGCTCCCACATACGCATCCATAATTTTATTACTACTCACCTTTGGATCCTACAGAGCATGGACAAACCCTTGGTAGACGAAATCCATTGGTTCGAAGACCCTATCTATATCTACAATATTTTAGATCCTTAAGGTGAATGTATCGGGCAGTATCGGGTAAACTCAATGCATACAAATGTAATTATCAAAACCAACAATCCATTACAGAATCCCAGATGCCAATATACTATATATACTTCAAGAATTTCTCTACTCCAGAGATTGGAGTAGTCTACCTCGCCCAAGATGAGCCATCACGAACTCATCCTGTGCACAATTATTATACCCGACTTGAATAAATAACCCTTGAGAGCCATGAGGTATCTAATCCTGTACAGGGAATCATTAAACAAAAGGTCAATAATCCTGTGCAAGGAATGTATCACAGTGAAACATTTGGGATGACATTTGATCCACTTTTATAAAGGTGAAATCCGAATAGGACTCCATGGACAAGAACCCTCATTATGGTAATTTTTTAGTTTTTTCAATAGCATTTTTCAATTTGGATTGGAATTTTAGATCGACATTACAGTCAATTGAACCATCAACCAATAGCTAATTAATATGACTTGAATTCACTAGATTGGTGTTGTTTCCTAGCACTTACTGATTGCATGTCCAATTTTTAATTTGACCAATTAATGGTTTACCAGCTTCCAATTGCATGTTTCAGTTTAAGCATTACCAATTAATGGTTTTATCATCTAGACATACTAGGCTAGGAGTCCCAATCTCGACCAAGCAAGTTTCGGATAAAGCTGAACTTAGGAAACAAGCATCATCTCTCAAATCTGAGGCAATTTTTGAGCAATCTGGTTCAATTTGGACAATTCTAGGATTGTCCCTAACCTGATAGAGGAAAGTTTAGCTAAAACAAACTGCAAAAATGATGAAAAAACTCGAAAAAAAATGAGTTTTATAGGCAAACTTGGCCTGCAGCTAGTTAAATTTGTGAGTCAAACTTGGTCAACTGAGTCAAACTCGGTCAAACCAATTTAAACTCACGAAGTTTTAGATTAGATTGTCTGATGGTTGATCTGATCTAGAATCATGATTCAGGGAGTTAAATTGTGGTTCCTGTTACACTGGGTTGGATTCATTTGTATACAAATCTGTGTATTTTGGTTTCTATATTGCTCCCTGGAGTTCATAGCTTAGGGTCAAATTTGATTTTTGTGCTTCCTACAAGAGCACTGTATAAAATGAAACATTATTGATGGTATTTTGATTGACCAACCATTTAAGAGCTAAACTATGGCTGAACACTTAGATAATTCGTATTCTAGACATTCAATTATTTTTCCCTTCCCCGACAGCATTTTCTGGCACAATTTCGACGGAAACCAGTAAAATTTTTGAAGAAATTCCTAAAATCTCAAAAAACAATGTTTAAACTTGCATAATCTAGGTGCCCGGGGGTTATTTGAGGGTGTTGAATCCTTTAATGCATCCATAAACCCTTTTTGAACAACACAAAATTCGAATTTATGCATGCTTGAGGTTCTTGTAGCTACCTAGAGTAAGTTCCCACTCAAGGGAGGGCAAAGTACCCTAGTAGATTCGTAATTTACTTTTTGCATTTCTATATGCAATTTTTAGACTCCTGTAGTTCTGTGTGATGAATGTTGCTTATGGTTAGTTCAATTGTATGATTTCTTGCATTTCTTTTCATTACCATTTCGTTGTTATATTTATTGGAATTCCTTTATGATTATGGTGTTCAACAGAGCTATTTCTTGTGTATCTAGTATATGCTCACTGTTAAAGTCATTAATCTATTGATTGACTTATTTCATTTAATTACAATTTTCATCTAAGAGAAAGTGACACTAGACCATCTTTTCCCTCTACACATTGTAAGAGAGAATATAAGTGGTCACTATCCCAAGTGTCTCAATTGTTGATTGCATGAGCAATCAAAGTTAACCATTTCTTGTAGTCCTGAATTATACATGTTTGTTTATGACTAGTTAAATAACTTTGTTATTTCTGTATTTTGGCTTACTCTTGAGTCTCATTGTTATGTTTCTAGTATATCTTCATATGTTCAACTTTTGAGTTTGTTTTCACAAGTTATTTTATGTTTTATGGTGTTTTCAGTGCTTTAGCAATTAGGCAGTGACTCTATAACCTCATCTATCCTTCACTTAGGAGTGGGGGTCATGGACTACTTGTTTAAGGAGGAAATATATACAAGATATTCAAGTTGAGCATTTGATTTAAACCAATTCCATTAGTTTCATGTTTTAGGCCAGTCTTCTGTAGTTGCATAAATAGTGCAGAACCTCATAAGTTAGCATGTTTTTGTAGATTTGGTTTCTCTAGAATTATCTGATTTTTCTTTTAAAGGATCTCAATTGCCTTTAATGGAGGCCCAGATTTTATGGGCTACCTGGGCTGTATTTAGTTCCATTCCTTGAAAAATTATACTATTTTTCGAAAGCCACAAAGCAAGGAAAAACCTTGAAAGCTTTTTCAGATTTATCAGATAGCCATTAGAAAAAAAATCAACAAAATTTGACTAATCCCATTTGTTTGTTCTAGAAATAGTTGTAATGATTCATTCCAGACAGCCTTGGATAAAGGACAATATACCAATACATGATCCATTGTTTCCTCACTACATTTACACAAGATGCACCTTCCAGGGGCTCAGGACCTTTCAAATTCCTTTTTTGTCCATTGTCCCATGCAAGCCAATGAAAACGCCTTTATTTGGGAGGACTTTCCAAAATCCTAACAATTTTACATTACCAAACTATTTATTTTGACTGCAATTCCTCCACCCTTGATCAATATCCCAGTTTGTTGGTTATATACTCACCTGTTTCTTTATTTTTAGACCATTTAATTATGTCCTCTACATTTTCTCCTTAAATGTTCAATGCTTCTGGTGATTTCCATTATTGAGACGATGCATTCTATCCATTAGGAATTGCTACCCCTTTAAGAAATAATATTCCAAATTAATGAAGACCATTAATAAGAGCTTCTGACATATCACATATTGAAAGAAGAGGAATTTAAAGAAATTTTTATTAGAAGGCATATGACATGTGTGTGTGTGTGTAAGCACACCAACGTAGATCCCTCTTAACTTCAGATGTTTTAACCAAAGAGAGATTTGTAGTTTAGTTTTTGGATCCCTCTAGACAGCACGTTCCTCTCCATATATGAAATCTGGGAAATTTCAGAAATTGTGCTCTGGTACCATGATAAATTTTTTAAACCATGGTCAGCAGACTTTGTACTAAAAGAATTCATAAACTACTAGATAGTTGAAATCTTAAATCCATTAAAATAGTTTTCTTCTAATAATGATTAAATCTACAAAAACATACTACAAAAAAATTATAATGGAAACTAATAGGTCTATCCTGACTCCTAAATCACATCATTTTTACATCTCACTGTTAAAAGCCAAAAAAAACTCAGTAGATGGACTGTCAAAATCTTTTACTGCTTTCATATTGTCTGATCTGAAATTTGCTACAAGAAACTAATTCACTATGTGCTGCTCCAAAATGAATGGATAAACCTATACCCCTGCCTTCTCTTTTATAGACTGAGAATAAGAGTAGGTACATGCACAATAGCACCTCAATTGAAGATGATATGAGGCATGCAAGCATGCACCCTACCTACTAGACTGCATGTGCCTAACTAAATTTATACTTAAGCTAGAAATTAGAAAACTGCTTAGTATTCTAACACATGTAATTTCATGTGTCCTCTTCTACTTAACTGAGAAACGGCATGCAAGATGCTATGAATAGATTACTAAAGATGAAGAAAAATCCACTCTTATAACACTGAATGCTCCCTCATAATTAATGTGCTCGAGTGCTGAAGAAGAAATGTATTCTCATTGTCCTTTTAAAGTGCCCAGATCTGTTCACTAGTGTGTCCCACTGCCCAGTCTTGCAGAAGACTGCCCGAGGTACAATCTAACACCAAGTCCTCATTCTCCATGAACCAAATTATTAATCCAACAAAATACTAAGGAGTATCTCATATGTTTGTCTCACGGTCCTTTCAGCACTAGTACTATATAAAGAAGATCTTGCATTACAATGCTCATATAAGAAATGAAATTTTCCCCTTATTTCACAATGCTTATATAAGGGAGCTAACTATTCAGTCTTGACTATGCCCATCACATGGGGCTGATCATGGTGGTTAACACAAGCTTCCATGGGCCAAACAAATATAAAAAGATCATGGCCTTTAGGAGTTTGTTTAGTTTTCATACAATGTTATTTTGTGTACTAAATGGTTGATGCTATCTACTATGGATGACATTTCTAACCTTTCAATAATGTAGTATTTATTTACAAGTAACACTCTAATCTATGCTTTTATATTTTATGCTACTATATTGGCATTGGGCATGCATTATAATAAATATAACATATATTATATATGGAATACCCTTTGGAATTTTTTGGGTCAAGCACACAATTCCTTTCCAGAGTTGACTCCATTTTAAAACCACATGCATTCACCATTGGGGCAGCGACAATATTCAATATCTCACACATCAGCATGAATATGGATAAGGTGGTGTAGCCTTGAGTATTAATATTGCATCGTGAGTGTTTCATAACCTTAAATGCAAAACATTCCATGGGAGTGGTGCACAAATCGACACACCCTTATTGATTTTTATCAACCCTTTCCTAAGGCTTACTCCCAAATTGGCTTGTGCATCTCCCATTTGTTCTGCAATCTTAGGATGTGGAAAAGATATTTTGTGAAGCAGAGGATTGGGAGACGATCCTATGCGTTGGATTCATTTTGGCCAAGGATTGAATGATAATGGTGGAGTCACCAGTCATTGATAACCGGGTCTCTCCTTTCTCCTTGAGTAATGCCAGTCCTTGAAAAAACGTGAGAGCCTCCTCTTTGGATCTGACCTATTTTCCCGACCATTTGCACCGATCGGACGGTCGGCAACGTCGGATGTGACCGCTCAAGCGAGCCAAGTCGTCTGATTGATGCAAATGGTCGGTTAAGTAGTTTACTCCTCCTCTTTGTTATCAGGGGCTATTGCATATCCCCATGCATATTCAATTCTTTTTTTTCCTTTGAGGTTGAAAATTACTAAAACTTGCATCCACCACTCCTCTTTTTGTGTTGTTTATTATGATAGTTAAACCAAGTATTTCTTATAGTTAAAACAGAGTTGAATATTGTTTGTTTTACATTTTATATACACTTATATCTTGTGGTGGAAAGTTTAATCTATGAATAAACACCATTTATTCATAGCAACAATGTTTCTATGTTACTTGGAAAACTAACCACAACCACTCTGACTTGGCTTTTTAGCTAGCTAAAACAAAATTGAACATTCTTTGTTTTCTATTTTATATACACTTATATCTTGTGGAGGAAAGTTTAATCTATGCCATACATAACTCCTTTTACTAATAGCAACAATGTTTCATGGTTACTTGGAAAACTAACCACTCTGACTTGGCTTGTTAGCCTATCATGAACGTAGTCCTTCTTTGGCAGGACTTAGAAACTTGCAGCTCAAATTTGAAAAAATACTTCAAATGTCATGAAAGTCGATCAATCTTCCTAATGCTTATATCATTTTTATTTGTTCCATGTTATGTAATATTGTATTATGAGTTTGGAATACATGAAGTATAGTGGTTAATTTATTTAAGACTTAAAAATTTGATATTAGATATAATACATTATGAAATATCCATTTCAAGAAGAAAAAAAGTATTTTGTAACTGCAAACTATTCACTATAATTAGACTTTAGCATTCAGGGTTCTAACTTATAAACTATTATGTAAGTATGTAGGTACTATAGACTATCACATAGCTACTGCATTAACAGTTTCAATTTTATTTTCCATAATATATTTCAATGGTGGTTTGACATGGAATGTAATTTGTCTCTAGTGTTGATGTCAATTTTTGAATATTTTGTATTTTTCTAGTGTGTTGGGTTTTGCATGGTATTTGTGGACATTTTGTGGAGTGGTGATTTGAACCCTATGCTTTGGCTTGCTGAATGAACACTCTAGTTGACTCTCCGATGGGCTTGACTCTCCGACGAGCTTGCCAATTTCTTGAGTTTTGTTCAAAATTCCTAGAAAAGGTTTATCTATTTCATAACCTGCTTGATCATATATTGTGAACTTATAAATCTATCATCCTTTGTCGACCATTAGATACTCAAATTTTTGTATTGATCCTTTTTACCATTATAGAGGACTTTGTAAGTTAGGTTCCCAAATTCTTAAAGGGTGTAAGCTCAGTGGAAGAGCGCCTTCCTTAAAAGTAGGAGGTTGGTGGTTCGATTCCTCCATGTCGTAATGATATTATAATATCGGTTAAAGACAACTAAATTAGTAAGAAAAAAAAAGATAAGTGACCAAACAAAATGACCAAAATTCGTATATAAAATTACTAAAAACGACTAAATTAGCGACAAAAAAATGAGAGATGCGAAACTAGGCATTAAAAAGGATGCAACATGCGGCACTAATGATGAAGCCAAACATGGAGTTGATATGGTAGCAAAATAAGAGGTGAAACTAGAAATTAAAAAGGATGCAACACGTGGCACTAATGATGAAGCCAAACATGGCATTGATATGGTAGCAAAATAAGATGTTACTTTGGATGCAAAACATGGCGCTACATAGGAAGCAAAATATGGTGCAACAATAGAAGAAATATTTGGCATCATTTTGGTAGAAAAACATGATGCAAAAAGGAAGCAAAAGTTGGTGAAAATTTGGAAGCGAAAATTGACACATATTTGGAAGTAAAACATGGTGCAAAATGGGATGCTGAAGTGGTAGCAAAAAGGGATGCAATATTGGATGCTAATTTGGAAGCTAACATGGTGCTATTAAGGATGAAAATATGGCACTAATAGGGATGTCATTTAAGAAGAAAAATCGGGCACTTGCTAGGAAGCAAAATAGGACGTTATTTAGGAAGCAAACCTTGACGTTGTTTAGGAAGCAAAGTTGGACACTATTCTGGAAGAAAAAAAATGGGCGCTATTTTGGACGTAATAAAGGATGCTACTTTGGAAGCAAAAAAGATTTTTTTTGAGACGCTTTAAGTTTTGTCCATGACACATCCCATTTAGCCTCTAGTTTGACCACTCAATGTAAAAAAAAATTACACTAAAAAGGGACTCTAAATGGGATTCTAATTCCGAGATTTGTTGTAGTGTTTGGAGCCAAACCAGGAAGGACTAGTCAACCACATTTTCCTAGTAAATTTGCATTATTTCTCCTTAACCCAAAACACAATTGCAGAGGTATAAATTCATATAAAAAGTGTCCATAAAACACCTTGGTATGTTGTAAGAATAACCATACCATTTCCTTTCAAATTCAGGACCATTTGGTGAAAGTTGGAACCCTCTAGAGTCATGACTAGTTAAGTTTTAATTTTCCCAATTTGTACTTTTCTCCAAAATCCCAAGTAGGGACATTAGGTCTTGAAAGAATATGGAATGTTATTCTTCATATTGCATTAGGAAATTAATTTATCTATGTATTTTGATATGAAATAGAATATGGACGTCTTTATCATTTTCTTATCACCAAGTGACATGAAGTCTTAATTCCTTTGAAGTCTCATGTCATCTCACATATTTTAAAGGGTTACATTTTCTTGTTTGTGAAGGCCTTGATGGAGACTAAAGGAATTATTATTATTTCTTCAAAAATAGACTTATTGAAATTTACTAGGACATGTTCAAATTATATAAAATCCTCCACAACTCTTTTATAAATATCACCACATGCTAACTCACAACCATTAAGCATGAATTTGGAAATCACCTTCATATATAAATTTTGTTTGGAAAAAGAACTTGATTATGGAAAAAAAAAACCTTTTAAGTGTTTTCATGGATATCTATATATATAGTCCCCTTATAAGTACTTGAGAATCTATTAATGAAATATGATTTAGAATTGGTTTAATGGATGGTTACAACTATAATTATTTCTATTTATTCTCAGAGTATAAATCTAGTTTGAATCAAAAATAATTGGTTAGAAATTGTGAGGATGTGTGTTCCTACTAGTGGTACATTTATTGGGATTTGTTGAGGATAACTTGGACTATAATTTAACTATGTTTTTATCATTTGTTCAAAGATGAAATGGATTGTCATGTGTCTGAACATCACAACCCAATATTAGATCATGCATCATTCAAACTCGATTGCTTAGAATTCCATATCTGTGTGGAAACTGGTTACAGTCTTTGTAGAAATTGTAGAGATTGTTTTCAATCGCTGAAAAAGAAAAGAGCTAGTAGGATGATGATATGGAATTTGAATTTAATTATAAATTATCATTTTTATTTGTTCCATGTTATGTAATATTGTATTTTTTTGTGTCTGCATGTTCATTCAAAATTGTTTATGTTAAATTTATGCATCATAGTTAGTGGTTAGCTGCTTTATTTACTAGTTAAGAGTTTCAAGACTAGTTTAATAACCAAATTAAAGTGTATGATAAACCAACCAAATATGAATATGTGAACTTATCCGCTGCACATAACATAAACTCAACCCTCTTTAACTCCATACAGATCCCCTATACCTTTCCTTATATTAGAGCTAGGAGGGATATGTTACAAGTGGTATCAGAGCTCTAAGTTACAACACCGTGGTTGTTTTGACCTTCTATGCAATTGTTATTCTGTATTGTATGTAATTTATTATATTTATATGACGTTGAAAGAGATTAGCGATGTGCTAACCATGTTCTTATATCCAACACATCACATCCCCAGTACTTGTTGAAGACACAGTGTCAACCCTAAACTAACCTCGAGTACTTATTATTAACCCAATATCTCAAGTCCTATGAATGTTTACCTAGGCCATGCATGATATTGAAAAAGAGTATTGTATAAAATTAGATATATACCCTATGATATGAATTCTCATGTGATCACATGCATTAGATATATTGTTATCATTACATTCCTTCAAATATTTGTTTAAATTATTACAACCATAAGGCTATAGGGGATATAAAATTCTATTAGTGTATAGTTTTAAAACTATTGAAAATATTTCATAATTTAATAACGAATATATGCACATTCATTTCAGTCAAGTTGCCATTACAAAACCTTACAAAAAACATCAATGAGGTCAATATGAGTTAAAGGATAATTTTTATAGTAATTAAACCCAGTAAGTCTTAAGTTAATTAAATAATGACTCTAACTCAAAGAAGAAGGAGAAGTTAACTTAAGTCCCTAGTCTAGTTTTGTTCAAATTAACTCTAAGTCTTAAGCTTAGTAAAATAATAAAAATGATTAAAAGTTGTAGTTTATCTAAACAAAATGAAGTTAAGGTAAACTTTTAAATGAGTAAAAATTGAACTTAACTTTAAGTTTTGATTTTAGTAAATTTAAATACAAGATGTATTTTAGTTAAACACTCACTTAAGTTAAAGTTTTAATTTAATTGGATATTGATTTTAGCTTAAAGATTTGTTTGATTAAATATTAAAGTGAAGATATGGGATTGGTGTTTATTAAGGGGGGACAATTTCCATTGATTAGTTTATATAAGTATATACCTTTTAGGATTTAAATCAACCTAAGGGGTTGTTGATACAATTTTAGTGGATTGATTGGGATAGGGCCTAGCTAATATGATTAATAGGGGGTTATTTTTCAAAATATAATATTATATATCAAATACTATATATTATAAGTCGATGGAAGGGTATATATACCTATTTAATTATTAAATGAAATGAATTAAGATTCCCTTGTTAATAAGGTAAGGGAAACCATTATTTTTGGAATTATGTGGATGAGAATAATATCTCCCCTACTTAGTCAAATATATATAGATAATGGATTCTCGATGGTTGATGAATATTTTATTAGCATATGTAGTTGGTCGGATTACCAACCTCAAGAACTATGCAATATATATATATATATATATATATATATATATATATATAT
>LPNX010445397.1:137132-154220 GCA_001517045.1 Pseudotsuga menziesii
TGTATGTTAAGGATTTGGTTTCATAGCTTGGGAAAGAGAATCTCCCTGTAGGTAGCACAACCCCCATTTAGGTTATTTTAATATTTATTGATTACTTGCTATGGTGTGTGGAAAGGGCATTTCTTTGAAGAGAACACATACCCAATCTCACAATTTTTTGTTTAATCACCTATGTAAAATGTATGATTATAAATATATGGCATGATTACATGCATTAGAGTGTTTGGAATAGTATGATAATTACCGTGTGTAATATTGTGTGTGTGTGTGTGTGTAAGTATATGTTATAAAATATTGATATATGTGTCGATAGTATACACATATACAAAGTACATAGGGAGTACCTAGAATATGCTTTAAAGCGTGCATATCGATATAGGTAGTTGGGATATACCGTAATGCAAAATTTATTATATCCAATGATTATTAGTATTTCACGTATGTGTTATTATTTAAATACTGTATGTGTAAGGGTGCACACATGCGACATAGTAAGCATATAGTATATATGTATTAGAATGATATAGTATCGTAAATGTTGTATAATATTCAAAATTGTATATCGATATATATGCAGTACGTGCATATTATAAGGTATTTAAGATTGATGTTGTAAGAATATGTAACCAGAGTGTTGAGTCGTAGGTATATATGAGTAATATAATATAGGAGCACCTATGTGTGTGTGTGTGATTGTGAAAATTATATGTATGGTATGGGTAGGAAATTATTCTATTATAGAATACTAAGTAGAAGTAACACTCTAATTCCATTCTAAAATAAGGTAGAATGCACTTAAACTAAAAACTAAACGTTGTGGAGCTCATAATGTATTGTAGTTGGTTGCTTACTTGTATTAAGATGAGTTAACTAGGACTTCATTCATGAAGACCTAATATTCCATTGATCGTTATTAATAAGTGTCAATCCAAGTATAATTTCACTTCTAAATTTTAATCTCTAAACCTTAGCATTTAAATCCTTAACCTCGAACACTTAGTATATTAAAATTCATGATTAAAAAGAAATTATGTGTGTACACATTAAACTACAATATGGGTGCATGAACATGCTATTTTGAACTCTAGATAACAGACATAAAACATATTGACTTCACATAATGAGTAGTCCAAATTGCAAACTTATGGACATTATGACTTTCACTAACCTTAAAATAATTTATTTAGATATTTTTTTATGAAAATGTAACCTATATAGGTACCAAATGGCCTATCAAAAAGTATGAAAAGTGATAATTATTGAATATCAACTAAAGTGTTTTTGAAGAGTTCTTTGAACCTAATAAAGATCGACATATAAAGTGTTGTTTTACCATAAAAACAAGAAGATATTACCTAACTCCATTGACTATGATATCCCTATGCATAAAGAATATAATTATGGTATTTCCATTTTTTGTTTAAGAAATAATGATAGTTTATAGGATCAAAGGCTTAACCTATGGAAGAAATAAGGAATGCATTCATGATATTGGCATACTTAAAATGAGCATATTTTTAATGTGTTTTACTTGTCTTAGATGAATTCATATATAATAACTCTAGCAACCTTGATGAATTCTTAACAATTAGAAATAGAATGTGTGGAAAGTACAACTTAATCTTAATCTCAAATTTAGGTGATTCAATTGTTGAAGTGATATAATTTTATTTTTTTTAAATAAATTTTAAAATTTTGGTATTTGTGTTTGGTTCCATGAAGATTTTGAAGAGGTTCATATTACATGTTAGAAGGTTTTGAGAATACTCAGTTATGATTCATATGAATGTCATATGGTAGCAAATATTGTCAACAATATGAAAACTACCTATGGTTTCTCTTTCTATAGCAATTACAATAGAAATTGAATGGTATTTGAAACATATATATGTATTTTGATGTTATTGATATGTGTTGAATGGACCAGTTGTTCCTCTAGTAATGTTCTGTGTAATGATAGCTGAATTATGTTGCAAAACAACAAGTTTGATGATAAGTAGGAATAAATAATATCATTAGTATGATATGATTATTCTTTGTGACTAAATCAAGTACTCTTATGTATATACTTCGAATGTGGTAAATATCTTGTTAATGTAAGTTGTAGGTCTTTCCAAGATAGTATGTGTTTGAGTAATGGTCAATGTTGCATACAGTTGCATTTATTATGTTGTTGTAATACATGTAAGAAAAGAATCTTTATGGTCCTTGTTGGGAAAGTATATTGGTGACGTGAATGGCTTGATGAAGAAGTATCCATATTTTTTTGGTAACTTTGTATACATTGATGAAAATTGGGTAATTAATTGGAATTTATTTTGTGTATAATGAAGATGCATTTTGTGTATCATGTATATTTATACCTAATGTCTAACCACATGATTTATTGGTTGAAATATGATTAAGGTGAATCTATTTTGTTGAAGGATTTAATTCCTTGAAATGATGATTGAAGACCCTATGATAGGGATTGAAGATTAACTCTTGCTTCTACATGAGGAACCCCTCTGCTAGCCCATGTTCTTGCACGAAAATCCTAGGAGTGGGATGGTGATATTCTGAGGGACCGACAAGGTGAAGGAAGTCACGTTCCATAGGATGTGGAGATGGACATAAAAGAAGGGGTAGTGGGAAATATTGTGGTGTCTCGAAAGCAGAGCTCCGAGGGTGGCAATGATAAAGGAATGTATAATGACATGTAAGAGTAAGTATGCATCGAGGATGATGCATTGTTTCAAGGGGGATGGGATGTAATATCCCGAAGGTAAGATCGAACATTGGTTTATTTGCTTGATTTCTTTGTTGATTTGGAATTGGGTGTCAGGACCATGGGCACGTGCTTGGATGGATTTGATTTTAATTGCAATAATTAATATTATTATTTATATTTAATTATTATTATTATTTATATTAGTATATTTAAAATTAATAATGGCACAACATGACAACAACGTCGATGGGGGACTCTAGAATGTCTTGTGAGATGGGGTAACGGGTTAGGGTTAGAAGTTGTGGCGTCCCCTAGCATTACTCTTTCCTACATAATTTATATAATTATGGACTACATGGGTCCAAAAACCCATAATTAGTGTCATGCGTGCATTTGCATGCAAAATATATGCCCTAGGTGAGAATATTCATCATCTAGTTAGTAGATGGGCCCAATTCCACTTCACACACTAATTATGCACCTATTATACTAAGTTTGTTAAAGGCATGGACCTCATTTCGAGTCAATTAAATCAATTTGAGTTAAAACCAGTTAAATTGAGTGATTGTGAGTTGATACTAGTTAAATTGAGTTAGGTGGACTTAATGTCAGTTATGATTAATTTATTATAAATTAATTTGAGTTTTTGTTTTAGTTACACTAGTGAAACAAGTTGTCAATTAAGTAATTAAAGGTTATGTTTAATTAATTAAGTGCCCAGTCTAGGAATTCGAGCTAATTTAGAGTTTAGTCAAGCATTTTGGTTAAATTATAGTCTAACTAAGTGCATGGGAGTGATCAAGAGTGAATTTGAGTAAGTCCTTGTGAAATTCAGTCATATCAAGTGCATGGGATTAATTTATGGATGATTAAGAGTCATTCAAGGGGGGTTTTGGAGCTAATTTGATGAATTCGAATTATCCATCCAAGGGAAGTGTCTATGTCGATGTTTTAGAGTCATTATCAGTGAATTCCAGTGCCTTAGTAAAGACATGAGTGATTCTTCAGTGAGTGGTGGTTAAAAAGCCCCAGTGATTTGGGAGTCCTTCCTCAATGTTTTAGAGTCTAACTCTTGGAGGAATTTTGAGTTAGGCAAAAGGATTTGAATTTCTCTAGGAATACATTCATTCATTATTGTGTAGGTTAAGGAGTGCATCAGAGTTGGTATCTAAGGAAAATAATGAATGTTAAGCAAGAATTGGATGATACTTGCACAATTGTTTATAGTGAATATGTCAAATTGATCCATGGGATTAGTATTTTGTGTGTTGTTGGATACACTGGGAGGGATCTGAAAGATTCCATGGTTATTTTTTTTATTTGAAGCAAATTGGCTAGTAGGGGTTCGGCTTGTGTGCTCCATAGAGCGATACTTGTTTGTGAATTTGAATGCTCTAGTGGAGGTTCGAATTGGTAATTTGTCCTTGGGGGCAAAAAGAGTTGATTTAAGAATTCACCCATCAGTAAAGGTGAATAATATTGAGCATTGTATTCTTACTGGTTTCACTAGTACCTGAGGGATGTTAAATTATTGAACCATTGATCTACAAGAAAATGAGAGAAATTGAGAGGTGGAATTGTGCAGTGGAATATCAAGAACAATATACACTAAACAAGACATTTTTGAGAAAAATATATAAAGAATTGATCAATTAATTAAGACATTAATCTTCATTATTACCTGTAGTATACAAAAAGGTTGTATAAGGAGAATTTGAATCATGTGGATAAAATATTCGAATCTACCAACTAAACCTGATTCAATTAGAGGAAAATTCAATTTAAAATGGCCTTCCAAAAATAATACAAATTCCACGTCATCATGTATTAGCCAATAAAAATGCTTTAAAATTCAAAAAGGGGGAACCTCTTAAATAATTTTTTAATATAAATTTGGGGATAGGTATCATAAAAAAAACTACTTTTTCTGTTCGTATTTTTGACATATCTCTTTGTTTTTTTCTCAAATTTTGATCGAGAGAGCTCGTTGGATGCGAAATTAAATTCTGCATCCAACGAGTACCCACTCAGCATACTTTTGACGGGCCCCACTACCCCAAAAACAAGAAATACCTGAAAAAATGTGATGATGACATCATCATCATATTTTTTTAGGTATTTCTTGTTATTAGGGTAGCGGAGCCCATCAAAAGTATGCTGAGTGGGTACTCGTTGGATGTGGAATTTAATTCTACATCCAACGAGCTCTCTCGATAGAAATTTGAGTAAAAACACAGGGAGATATGTCGAAAATACGAACAAAAAAGTAGTTTTTTTCTTTTCTTCCTCCAAAATTAATAAATATTATTTTATTAATTTAACTATTATATTATTAATCTTCCTTAGGAGGCCCGTTTTGAGTTGAAATTTCCTCTAATGGGATGGATAACTAAGAGTGTCTAAATCACTGCATGGGAGCCAATAGTCTAACTCTTGATGTATACACTAGTCCGACAATCAGTTAAACTAATGAGGTAGGTGGAAAAAGGTACCACTTTCCCATCCAGTCATGAAAAATCAATGCTAGACTAACTGAGAGTGATATAATTGAATGTAATTGAAGGTTGAATCAGCATAACCTCCTACCTACCACAACCAACTGATGGATGATGCCGGTGGCACCCAGAGTAGCTCCTATAATGTATGGATTGGTCTCAGAGGCACATAAACTCATGCATGAATATGCAATAAGTGGCAATTAACCTCTATATGTGTAATTATCCACACTCTTGTACAATCATAATGTATTCCTAAGCTATACAAGATGATCAAATAGACTATATATGGACAAGGGAGGATTATATAATCCTAACACCACCCCTTAATCTTGACTTGGACAACTTTGGGCCCTGGAAACTAGGACAAAAGTCACCCATACAATCTAATGAAAAATAAAATTGCTTAATAAACTAAGGAAAATGAGGAAAACCTCATGGGACCCCCCCCCCCTCAAAATAAGTAGTGAATCAAGAAAACAAGCTATACTTAAGAGGAAATTTTCCTCTTTGCGAAAAAACTTGTAAAATTTTCCTACAATTTGTAGCTCTATGGAGCAGCCATGCAGAATCATGGTTCTTCTGTGCATCATCATCTTGGGACTGTGCATGTGAACATTTCCATCTTCTTTTGATCTCCTAAATGTTTCTTTTTTCTCTTCTTTCAGGAGGAGGAATGGAATGATCCATTTTGTTCTTCAGTGGGATAAATTGTGGATCATTCTTTATCATCAGGTAGCATCTTCATAGAAGTTTATTGCACCACTCTGTAGGTAGTGAATTTTTTTGAGAGAGTGACACATAATCATTATGATACTGTGACCTCATTTTTCTTCTATCATCTAGATTCCCATCATCATTCCTTGCTGCTTCAATGAGCTTTGTATCTCATTTAGGCTTCTGATTCGAAATAGGAGCTGGATCTAGATCTGGATCATATTGAGGTATAATATCAATATCAAATCATGTTGATCTTGTTTCTCATATTCTAAAACTGAAATATTTGACAACATATCATTATCTGTAAATGGAGATGAAAGAGAGTTTATACCTCCCTTTTCTAGTGGTTGTTGAGATTGTGTTGGAGTTGAGTATGGAAGAAAGTGTGAGAATTCATATGCCTTGGAGGCATGGCTTGAAACACCCTTCGCTATAATATTCCCAGTTGAGAGATATGAGATCTCCACTGAGTCAAGACTAAATGCAACTTAGTCAAGACCAAATGCAACTTGCTTTGGCAAGCCGGTATATGTCATCTAATAAACATATAATTAATTTGATGCAAGAGAGGGCACATAGAGTACATTCTTGAACTCACCATGATGGATTTTAATAGAACCTCTACTTGCTGCTAGGATCTGTGAATTATCCCCCATATGAATTCTAGGTCATCCTCAGATATTGAGAGTGGTGAAGGATTCCCTAGAGGAAACCATGTGGTTGGATGCTCTAGAATCTATCAAATAAGCCTACACAGTGAGTGAGGCTTTCCTTCAAGCCATGGAACCTCTCATGATCTTATGTCGGTTGTCCAACATCAAAATTCTTTGCTCCTTGTGGAAGGGAAATATTGTTATATTCAAGGAGTGATGATAGTTGGTTGATGGTATTGTTCATGCACTGGCTCTCTAGATGAAATCCTCCCATACAGTAGGGACATATAGTCTTCTCGAATTTCTTCTTTTTCTTAGAACCTAAGGTTCCATCGAAATATTGTTGATTCTCCTTCCCTTTGTCCTTCCCTCTTGCTTGTGCATTGTTTGAGTCTATCACTAAGAGTGCTAGCTTCTTGGAGGTTTGAAGCACTCCCATTTGAACCAATTTATATTACTCTTGTATTAAGGACTCAACAAAAGCATCTAGAGAAGGCATCTTCCAATTAGGGATGTAATCTCTTTCGGTATGGAACGTAGAGACAAAGACCGAGTACTATGAGCCAATATTGCTCAACACTGAAAGCACAAGGTGCTCATTTTTCCTCTCTAATCCAAATTGTTTGCATTGCAGTAATAGTGACTTGTATTTTACAAAGAATTGTTGAATAGAATTGAAACTGTTGGGCTATAAAGAAATGAACTCATTCTCCAATATAATCCCTCGAAGCTCATCTTGTTTTCCAAATAAAGAATCAATATTTTCCCAAGCTTCCTTCGGAGTCCTAAGTCCCTCAAGATGGAACAAAATATCCTGGGAGATATGAGTGCACATGAAGCCTAAGGCCTCATCAATCTGATTCAAAAAAAAATCTTAACATCCATATGATGCACTTCCTAGTGCTTAGATGCTAAAATTGCCAAAACTAGGTGGATGGAGTCCATTTTTGCAACTGGTGCAAAAGTCTCATGGTAGTCCACACCTTAGACCTGAGAGAAACCTTTTGCCACCAGTCTTGCCTTATATTTTGTAGGTTCTTCCATCAGCAGCAACCTTGGTCCAAAACACCCACTTGCATTGAACCAATTTCCTTCCCAGAGGAAGAGAAACTAGCTCCCAAGTGGTGTTTTTCTAAAGAGAATTCATCTCTTCATCCATGGCAATTTGCCATCTCGGATCCTTCCGAGCATGGTAGTAGGATTTTGGGTCTGAAATAATCATCAAATAACAAGTTTCGAACAGAAAATTATCAGTACAAGAGAGCGTAATACCTGCTCTTTGGAAATCAGACCGGGTTCTCCTTGGATCATCCGGATTTCCAATGTTATCTCCTACGGAGGAGAGTGTCTGTCGGGCCCATGTGGGAAGATAATTTTGTACTTCAGGTTTTGATTCAGCATCTGATGTTTGTTGTACATTGATATCATAAATCAAAGGATCCAAATCAAGGTCATCACCACCAATTTCATCATCCAAATATTCAGTAGAATAGGAAGGAAATTCAGCAGTTTTCTCCTTCACTAGTTCCACCTCCTAAAGAGGCTCATCGAACTTGACACTCCTTTCGATGATGATGTGTTTTGTTTTGATATCAAGCAACTTGAAACCTTTTGATTCATTAGGATACCCAATAAATATACATTATATTCTTTGCGGTTGCAGATACCTCCTTTTATCAAGTGGAATTCAGGCCCATGCAGTGGACCCAAAAACCCGCAGGTTCGACACATCCGGCTTGTGTCTGAAGTATGCTTCAAAAGGGGTCTTCCCTTTCATGGATGAGTGTGGCACTCTATTCTGAATGTATGCTACAGCATGCATGGCTTCAGCCCACAAATTTTCAGCCAACTTCTTTGATTCCAATATACAAGTGGTCATCTCCTTGAGAGACTGATTCTTCCTTTCCGCTACACCGTTCGGCTGAGGAGTGTAAGGAATTGAATGTTGGAACTGAATACCACTTTGGGAGCATATGTGTAGAAAATCATTACATACATACTCCTCTCCATTATACAATCTCAATATCTTGATCTTAAGCCTAGAGGAATTCTCAATCAAGGCCTTCAATTCAGTGAATTTTTCACATACTTCAAACTTATTTTTTAGAAAGAAGACCCATGTGTACCTTGAAAAATCATCAATAAAAGTCAGAAGATACCTTGATCCATTTATGGATGTGATAGGCATCGAACCACTGATATCATAATGTATCAGCCGCAAGATGCATGTAGCTCAGTTTTCCTTCCCCCGATCGAACTTGTGGTTAGGGTGTTTTCCAACCACACAGCCCTTGCAAATTCCAATGGTTGCCTTGATGACCGGGAGGCACTCAACCATGGATTTTTTCTATAATTGCTGCAAATACTTGAAATTGAGATGGCCAAACCTCTCATGCCACATCCTACTAACTTCATTTCCATGAGTTAGCAGTTTGGTGGGATTTGCATCTGCCACAAAGTGGGAAAACTCATAGGCTTTTGCATTATGGTTTGCAAGGCCTTTAACAACAAGTTTCCCAGATGCAAGTTCTGTTATCTCAACATCATTAGGGATGAAAGATACTCTCTTAGGCACTTCTGTATGTGTCAATTGATAGACACTAAGGAGATTTGATTCCAGAGACGGTACATACAAAACATTTGAAAAATAGTCATTGATGAATGTGGGGAGGAAGACTGCGTTAGTTTTAATTTCTTCTCGACATTTCGAGCCGCAAAGTAGGGCTCATCATCAAGATCAACTGTACCTTGTCCTTCTAAAATGATGGTGGAGTCATCTCCTATGTGGATGGGGATCGATTTTCTGGTCTCCAAGGATGAGAAGGAGTCTCTTTCAGCCATCATGTGGTTTGAAGCTACATAATCAATCAAGAGTGCTTTGTACTTCGAAGTGCTTTCCATGAGGGCATGACCTCTTTCATGCTGTGGTTCCTGATCTTGCTGATCTCTCCTTCGAAAGATTTCCGGAAGATTGATGTGATTTATCTCAAGGAGAGAGGTAGCTTCATCAATATTCTTCTTCATGCAGGCATGTTCAGGGTGGAAGCCCTTCTCGTAGTATGAACACTTGACTTTTTCCTTTCCATCATGCCCTTTTCCTTTGTTCTTCTTGTTAGAATTTCATCATTAAGCTAGCATTATATTAGGATCTTTAACTAAGAGAATAAAAAGCACAGCAATCAAACATAAGAGACAATGAACACAGTGTTTATCCTCGAGGAAACCATAAATGGTGAAAACCCTGCAAATTCCTCAGAGATAGAATCAACACCAAAAGTAGAACCCAAAACAGTAAGTGATCTCTCGACAGTAGTAACCTTCTTTCTATCTATCCCCAGTGTCTTCTCCTTCCTCAATTATGCACTACACTTGAGTGTGTATGACTTGTGTGTTAAATAGAGAGTCTAGCTCTCTATTTATACTAATCCCAACATGACTAAAACCCTACTAGGGCCAACCTCACTAGGAGAGTCTAATAACCCTAGTGCCCCGAAATTGCAGGGACCTTAACCCTTAGACAATAGGAGGGTTACCCATAATGACTTGACATGACTCGTTTACATTATAGAATTTTCCAATAGGAACATCGGGGCATGAAATAACTCAAGTACATCCCGAAATAAATATCGGGTTACAATATATAAGAAATACAAGTGAAATACATTTTGAAGTTACATATACATCAACACTCCCTCTTAACTAGGAAGGTATTCTTTCAACACAATTTTCAGCACAAGTCTTCTTCTCTATATCTTCTGGATCACCATCGAGTCCTAGTCATCTTCAAGTCTTCTTCATCTTCAAGTCATCTTCATATTCAAGTAATCTTCATCTTCAAGTCATCGGATCTAGATCATCACTTAATCTGGATCATCATTGGACATCATCACTGGATCTGGATCATCATTGGACATCATCACTAGATCTGGATCATCACTCGATTTGGATCATCATCATTGGATCTGGATCATCACTCAATCTAGATCATCACTGCTAGATCATCATCACTAGATCTGGATCATCATCACTTCCTCTTGGGAAGAATCTCGATCTGGAGAACACCAAGCTTCTCCCTAAAGTACTCAAACTTCACCCTAGCCAATGGCTTATTCAACACATCAGCTATCTGTTTGTCCATCGTAACATACTAGAGTTTCACTGCTCCTCTGCACCATATCCCTGATATAGTGATACTTGATCTTGATATGCTTCGACTTTTCATGGAATACTGGATTCTCTGACAACTTTACACAACTATGGTTGTCACAGTATATACAAGTAGCATCTAACTGGAGATAAAATAAATCAGATAGTAGCTTCCTCAACCATACTACCTCACAATTAGCTGAACAGGCTGCAACATACTATGCTTTAGATGTACTGCCACACAGGATTGCTTCCTACTAAACCATGATATCACTCATGATCCCATATTGAAGCAACACCCTGAAGTGCTCTTCCTATCGATGGCACTTCCTACCCAATCTGAATCAACATAACCCTCTAGATTAATCCTTTGATCAGTCATATACTTGATCCCATAATCAACCGTACCTTTCAGGTACCTCAGAATATGCTTTGCAGCAGCAAGTGAACATGTCTTGGATCTGTCAAGTATTGGCTCAAGGTGTTCACAGCAAATCACATATCTGGTCTCGTGTTCATTAAGTACATCAAGGACCCAATCATCTGACGATACATCGTGGCATCAACTGTCTCTGATGAAGCATCACTCAATAGCTTTAGGATTGATTCCATAAGTCTGGTTAATGCCTTGCAGTCCATCATCCCAAATCTCTTTAGGATCTCTACTGCATACTTTCCTTGTCCAAGGAATATTCCATTTGTAGTATGCCACACCTCCATACCTAGAAAATAATGCATCATACCCAAGTCCTTCATTTCAAACTCGGCAACAAGCTTTCTCTTCGTATCAGCAATCAACCCATCCATACCTGTCACAAACAGATCATCTACATATAGTAGAAGCATCACTAGGTTGCCATATTCAACCTTGTAGTAAAGGTTGGAATCTGCTTTACTCTTGGTAAAGCCCAAAATGGATAGAAAGTTGTCAATTCTGCCGTACCATGTCCTGGGTCCCTATTTCAAACTGTACAGGGCTTTCTTCAATCTACACACATGAGACTCCCTGTCATGAGTCTCAAAACTGAGTGGCTGCTCCACATACACTTCCTCTTCTAATACACCATTCAAGAAAGCAGTCTTAACATCCATTTGGTGTATCTTCCATTTCATCACTGCAGCCAGAGCAATTACCAATTTGATGGAAGTGTATCTGGCTACAGGTGCAAAGGTTTCTTCATAGTCTATTCCTTCTTTCTATGAGAAACCACGACCAACAAATATTGCTTTATATTTCTCTATGCTACCGTCTGCAACATGCTTGATCTTGTAGATCCATTTGGAAGTTACAACTAACTTCCCTTCTGGTCTTGGGACAACATCCCAAACATCATTCTTCATGATCGATTAATACTCTTCGATCATCACATCCTTCCATTCTTTTC
This sequence comes from Pseudotsuga menziesii, assembly GCA_001517045.1. Taxonomy (NCBI): domain Eukaryota; kingdom Viridiplantae; phylum Streptophyta; class Pinopsida; order Pinales; family Pinaceae; genus Pseudotsuga; species Pseudotsuga menziesii. Next base: position 149,242 of record LPNX010445397.1, read on the forward strand.
GTTCTGCTGCTTCTTCATATTTGGAAGGTTCTTTATCAATAAAATCACATAGTAAAGCTACATAACTAGAACAGGATCTGGTCCTCTTTCTTTCTCTGAGATTCTCTTCTGGAACCCCATATCTTTCCACACCTTGGATAATCTATCGTACCCAAGAAGGTTTCCTATTGTGAGGATTCTTCTCCTGTGGTGGATCTACAGGTCTTTGTGGTTCTTCAAACTCTCGATCTTCTTCTTGAGTTTCCTCGTTCATGATTGTATCATGAATTATGGGAGTTTCTGCTTCTTCAGGTTCTTCAGCAGGTTTCTTTCTGGACTTGATGTAGGCTGAATATTCGTCAAATGTTACATCCCTGCTGATGTCAATATTCTTGAACCTTGGGAAGTATATTGTGTAAGCCTTCGAGCTTTCAAAGTATCCCACAAATATACCCTTCTTTCCTAAAGGATCTAATTTTTTTCTCCTCTCTTTTGGAATGTGTATGTACACAGGACAGCCTAATATTCTGAAATGGCTGACTTCTGGTTTCTTGCCGGAGAAGACTTCTTCAGGAGTCTTGTTCTCAAGTACTCTGTGTGGAAAATGGTTCTATACATACACTGTTGTTCTGGCTGCTTCTGCCCAAATATGCATAGGAATATCTTGATCATGAAGCATAGCTCTTACAGCTTCCATGATGGTTCTATTCTTCCTTTCTGCAATTTCGTTCCGTTGTGGATTATAAGGGGTGGACAACTCCCTCTTAATCCCTGAGTCTTTACATAGTTCTTTGAACTCATTTGAAGTGAATTCTCCGCCATTGTCTGATCTAAAATTCTTGATCTTCTTTTCAGTGTGGTTCTCGATCAAGGCTTTGAATTCCTTGAACTTTCTGAACACTTCATCTTTATTCTTCATGAAGTAAATCCATGTCTTCCTAGAAAAGTCATTAATAAAACAAACATAGTACACATACCCGCTTAGTGAGCTTGATGACATTGGTCCACATACATCGTAGTGGATGATTTCCAAGATTCCTTTTGCTTTTCTCTCCCTACTTGGAAATGTCTTCTTTGTGTTCTTTCCTTTCGCACATCCTTTGCAGACCCCTTCATGTTTTTCTTGTATTTCTGGAAGACCTTCAACAGCTTTGCTTGCAAGTGGTAGTGATTTGTAATGCACATGTGCAATCCTTCTATGCCAAAGTTCATTTGGTTCTACTGTGTCATGATCCAAATCTTGATTTGGTTGGCCCTTCAACTTGTATAGACCTCCTTCTTGTTCTCTAATCACTATTGCATCATCAAAAGTCTTTCCCTTTGGCCACATAAGAACTTGGCCATCTACAAAAGCAACCCTCATTCCTTTTGCATCCAATGCAGATATGGAGAGGAGGTTCTTCTTTAGTCCTGGAAAAAATAATACATTCTTCATCTTTAAAGACTTTCCAGAATCTAGTTTATAGGAGGATTCACCACTACCTTTTATTGGATACTGGTAGTCATCCCCAAGTTTCACCTTGTGCGGTGACTCATGTTCAGATAGCTTCACAAATGATTCTTTGAATCCCTTCATGTGCTTGGAAGCACCACTGTCTATGAGCCAATCATTTCTTCCATGTGAAACAGTTCCCATGAGAGTGGAGATCAGTACATATTCTTCCTCACTTGAAGAATCATCACTTTCTTGTCTGATTCTCTTTGTAGAAGGTTCATCATCCTCTACATCATGAGCATGATGTCTTCTCTTGTTTTCCTTCTTCTTTAGGTTTCTTTTGTTAGGGAATAATTTGGATATGTGGCCTTTCTCATCACATGTGTAACATCTAATAGTAGTTAGATTTTTTCTAGAGTGTGAGATCTTACCTTTGGAGTGACGAAAGCTCCTTCTAGTTTTCTTGGAGTGAACTATGAGAGCTTGATCTTTGCTTCCCATCTTCTCTTCTCGAGTTCCTATCCGAGCTTCTTCTTGAGAGAATTCTTCCCACAGTCTGCAGAACTTGACTAACTTCTTTCTGGCACAGATCCCTTGAATGAAAGAGTCCCATGATCTAGGGAGACCATTCAAGGTGGTCATCACAATCTCTGCATTTTCCACTTCTTCATATACTGCTTCCAGCTGCACCTTGATCTGAGAAACCCTTGTAAAGTAAGACTGAATAGTCTCAGCATTCTGAACCTTCACATTCTTCAATTGGTTTCTCAGAGTCATCTTCCTATTTATGTTCTTCCCTTCAAACAATTTGGTTAGGGAATCAAACATAGCTTTAGGTGTCTTAAGGGAGAACACGTGGTATGAGGTGATCCTTGATAGAATCAGCAATGATTCTCTTTGCCATAACCAACTTCTTCTTATGCAAGGCCTTAGCATCATGTCCTTCTGGAACTGGAACCTCCTCATTGATATAGGAGTCCAATTCATTTTCTTCCAGGACTAGGGAGATCCTATACTTCCAGGCTCGGAAGTTATCAGCTCCCTCAAGCTTTTCATCAAGCTTGGTATGATGAGACATCTTAAACTGAGAACCTCAAATGGAAATACAAAAGATTTAGATCTTACCAGGTCAAGATGTCGGATCTAGATTTAGAGCTGAAACCCTACAGTGTTGGTTCAGTAGCAAATTAGGGTTTTTCTTTTCCGGAGTTCTGTCCAACCAAATGCTTTGAATTTGATCCCTAACTTCGATTTTGGGGAGGAGATCAATCCAGGCCTGGGCTCATTGAAAAATTCCTCTTCTATGAAAAGCCCTAATTTCTGGCAGTAGTGTCGGGTCCAAAACTGAAAAACCTCAGAATTGGATTTTGCTTCGACAGAAAGATGCGCCCTAAGGAGGAGAGTTATTCCACCTTACTTTTGTTGAAAATCTGTGGAGGAAGGTCCACAAACTAGGAATCCCTAGTTCACGTAGCTGCATAGTGTCTTCTTCTCAGGTTAGCTCTGATACCATGTTAGAATTTCATCATTAAGCTAGCATTATATTAGGATCTTTAACTGAGAGAATAACAAGCACATCAATCAAACACAAGAGACAATGAACATAGTGTTTATCCTCAGGGAAACCATAAATTGTGAAAACCCCTCAACTTCCTCAGAGATAGAATCAGCACCAAAAGTATAACCGAAAACAGTAAATGATCTCTCGATAGCAGTAACCTTCTTTCTATCTAGTCCCAGTGTCTTCTCCTTCCTCAACTATGCGCTACACTTGAGTGTGTATGAGTTGTGTGTTAAATATAGAGTTCAGCTCTCTATTTATACTAATCCCGACATGACTAAAACCCTACTAGGGCCGACCTCACTAGGAGAGTCTAATAACCCTAGTGCCCTAGAACTGCGGGGACCTTAACCTTTAGACAATAGGAGGGTTACCCACAATGAATTGACATGACTTGTTTACATTATAGACTTTCCCGATAGGAACATAGGGGCATGACATAACTCAAGTACATCCCAGAATAAACATCGGGTTACAATATATAAGAAATACAAGTGAAATACATTCCGAAGTTACATATAGGTCAACACTTCTTTGAGCCAGAAGACTCATCATGCTGTTGGTTTTCAACTTTAGGCTTATGAGCTTCGAATTTAGTTTTTGGGTTCTTCTGCTAAATTACTTTACCCTTCAGATCTTCGGGCCTCGAGACATGGAGGTCTTGATCACGGGAGGATCTGATGATCCCCATCTAGACAAGATTATCATGTTCACTTGTTAGGGATTCAATGAAGGCATTGAGTGTAGGAATATTCCATCCAGGGGTTGTGATAACATATAATTATGATAACATATAATTATGCTATTTTAAAAGTTTTAAATTTTGTGAAAATTTTGGGGTTTTGACATGTGGTATCAGAGCATGGTTCAAACACTAGGCCATAATGTGGCTCAATTACTTTCCGCATACAGTAAGATAATATACTAATCAGTATTTTGTTTTTGTGAAAAAACAGAAAATTATTTTCTTTTCTGAATTTAACAGACAGGTATGGAGAACTTAGGAGTGTATGCAACGGAAGAGTCTCCTAACACGGGAACCAGACAAGTGCCCAGAGAATCTGAAGAAGAGGAGATAACTGTTCACTCCTCAGAACTGATGCAGACCATAAAAGGTCTGAAGACTGAACTGGAGTCAGTCAAAAAGGATAATGAACGAATTCTGAAAACTCAAGAGGAGTTAAATCAGATTTTGATAGAAAGGTTTCAGACAGAAGGAAGAAACAAAAGGTCTGAATCTGAAGAAGATAGTCAGCAAAAAGCTTCTAAAAAGATGAAATTAGCTAAATCTGATAGCAGTTCCTCATCTGAGGATCTTAAGGAACAACAGAGCTATTATTCTACCAGTGATAGTAGCGGAGTAGAGGTGAATAAGAAAAAGAAAAAGTATAGACCTTACGAAGAGATTTCTGGGGAATTTAAGAAAATAAAACCCCCAACCTTTAATGGAGAAACGGAAAAAGGGAGAAGAGGCAGAATCCTGGTTATCCGGGATGAGAAAATATTTTCAAATTTACAATTATTCCAGCCAGCTGAAAGCAAGGATGGCCATATATAATCTGTCAGGAAAGGCAGATATATGGTGGCGAGATTTAAAAAGGGTTAAAGGGATCAAAGAAAAGGAGGTAAATTGGAGTACTTTCAAAAGGTACTTCAAGAAAAAGTTCCTATCTGAACAGTACTATGAAGAAAGGGACAAGGAGTTTTATGAGTTAAAACTTGGGTCCATGACAATGAAAGACTTAAACAGTAAGTTTTTAAGTCTGTTGAGGTACGTGCCGTACTTAGTGGATGAGAAACCAAAAGTACAGCGGTTTCTCAGCTGCTTTCCATACCATATAAAGGATAGGATTGAATATGATAACCCCAAAACTCTGGAAGAAGCTATGCGTAAAGCAAATTTTTGTTTTGAACAGAACAAAAAGAAGGAAGGAATAGCCAATTGGAAGGCTAGGAAGAATGGTAATCAGGCTGAATACAAGAAAAAAGAGTTTACACCTCAGA
>LPNX010445405.1:32136-59243 GCA_001517045.1 Pseudotsuga menziesii
TTGCTATATTTCCCAAAGTTATTAGTGTCAGTTGAGGAGAATAAACAACATTGAAGAAAACAAGTAAAAAAAGTATACATAAGTCTTAAATCAACAAGAAAGCAATCAGACAACACACATCTCTATACCAACACATTGATCACAATAGATCTATAGACACTACTGCAAAATGAAAACATCTAGACACAATCTGTTTTTCATATCTATCAATAATGTAATGGAACACCAAGGAACAACAATCAAAATAGACAATGTAATAGCATTCACTACTTTCCAAGCTACTTTTCAATCATGTTTCATTATATAATAAGCAACTATTCTCATAAACTAACAAAACATATGTAGGAAAGCACATTAATCATAGCAAAGTTGGCATTTTATTGACTATGATACTAAAGGGATGTTTAACTCAAATTGTAAGTGCCTTGTAGAGAAAAAGCATCATCAACACCACAAATAAGAATAAATTCCCTATAGAAAATGAAATAAAAAATTGATACAGCAAACTATCATACAATTAATTTGTAGCATGGAATGTTTATTGCAAATGAACATATAGATATTTCTAGAGAGATCCATTGAAAATGCACTTTGCCACCATCAAAGATGGAAAAATAAAATCAAGGGGAAAAGATGAAAAGGGGAGAAAGGAAACAACAACAACAACAAAATCAAATTTTCAACTACACCTGTGCTATGAAATATAAACCATGAACCCGCAACTTATTTATTCTTCGCTTTTAGCAAACCCTGTTATGAGACTAGTCCAATTCCGAATCTAGCTCCCAATATAAAAAATAGCATCTGCAACACACCCACAAATAAACCTACATAACCAAAGAAACCCTGGTTCGGGACCACAATAGAAAAAAATTAACAAACCCAAACTCAATCCTTAACCTTTTGAGATCTAGCCTAACTTGCATTTGCACCAAACGCTGGCCCCAATTCCAACTCTCAGTGTCAACAGACAACCATAGACTTGAACTAGAGTTAAAGAACCATAAACCTACTAATCAAGCTCCAGAACCACAGACCCAAGTTCAAGAACTAGATAACCACAACAAACCTAGGAAATCCATGAGTTATTGACCAAAACAAACTATCTAGGGCAGTTATTAGTCGACCACACCACCCTCAAGAACCACATAAAACTATCCGAAGCAATTAACCCTCGACGATCACAAACCCACAGACGAAAGACCACAGGGCGAAGCTCCAAAATCGTGGACGAAAGAACACAAAACATTCATAACAACAACAACAACAACCCAAACATAAAACCGTCCCAAGAAATTAATTATGTCATCTAAAGACGCATTGAATAATGGTACTCACAAATTTCAAACTGAGTTAATGACCCCTTCACATGGCATTCTTGGCCCACATCCAATTTCCCTTTAGAATAAATGTCTATCGCATACATAGACCATACCACATCGCCATAGGAACCAACACACCCTCTTATGGTGTTGCTACCCATGAACAACCCATTCACATGACAAATAAATAAACTAGCGATTGCCCCAAAAAAGGTGCAAAAATGCGCCAATAAGTTACATGTCCAGTTTAAAAAATAATTACTGTTAATCGACATAGTTTAGTAAAACTGTGCATTCAGCTTTTTATGTTATATTTTTCTTTACCTTACCTAAATATTTTGCACCACAACCTCATATTGTGGAAAACTACCTTTTATGAATAGCCTTTTTATTTTGTGCTCTTTCCTATGCTCTGACAACCTCATTGTTACAATCAATGAATCAATGCATGCAGGAGTGTGGCAAGTTGGTGATCTGTCCTATGCTTTGAAAACTCTACATTGTTACAGTCGATGCATCCAGGAGCATGGCAAGTTGCATGGGGCGATTAAGTAGCGTTGCATGGTTGATTAAGGAATTCAAGATTCAATGGATGTATTAAGGCAAGGCAGTGGCTCGAAATTGGATGGAGGTAATTTTGTATTTGTGAGGCTTATTCCTTTGCATGAAATATTTCAGAGGACAATTAGAGCACTCTTATAATTGATTGTTAGCTATCCAATGACATATTTAAGTATCCGTTAATATTTAATATTTCAAAAACATTGCATTGAGCCTCTACTTTAACAAGACTTACGGTAAAGTCACTTTTCTTTTGGATAACAAAATGTTGGTTGATCTAAAAACTTTTGCCTGTGGATAACAAAATGTTGATATTTTTCAGAGGCCCTCTATCTCTCACTAACACAATGAATTCCCATCATTGTGCTTATAATTTAATCACATAATTTAATGACAGGGCAGGTAGTATTATTGTTAAACACACAGTACAAGAAGATGATGCATCATTGGTGTCAAGAAGCACAAAAAAAATTCAGGGACTAATAATCCACATGGAAGGTTATCACAATTTTACAAATATACAGTGCCATTCAAAAGACCAACATAACTAAATTTAAGATAATAATCTCATATCAAATTTGCATATTATGCTTCACTTTAGTTAAAAGCTTAGGAATGGGCATGATAATGCTGATTTATTTTATGTAAGAAGGTAGAGACCGACAAAATTTAAATTTATAAACAAACCATTGGCATTGCTATTTTCATTAGTAAGTTACTGAAGATCTGAGTTTCAGCATTTTGCTACTAGCTGTTTTTATCATAATATTAGTTATGACTTTTCTACCTAGAAGATACATTAATGGGGTGTGTGTGTGTATTGTTGTTTGGTACCCTAATTAGCAGTTTTAAGAAGTTGCATGTTTGAGCCTTTCGCTGAAATGAAAACCTCAGCGTTCTACTAAACCCAGGAAACAACTGAGACCACGGTGTGAGGATATGGAAGATTGGCAGCTTTACTTTCTTTCAAACACAAGAAAGGTAAACAAGTCTTTGAATGATATATCTAGTAAGTTGAAGAACCAAGAGCTTCAATTGTATAAATCTTTCTATGCTGGCAGATACATACATGTTCACTGTAGATAACTATGTCAATGTAACCAGAGGCTGAACAACTATATAAATGTAATCAGAGACAGTGGAGATTAACATGTAAATTGTATCAGCACGATATTGCAATCTGTGAATATATATATATATATTAGAGAAAATATAAACTTTGTTAACATAAAAAATAACTTGATTCATGTAAAAATAAACTTAAACTTATTCATTTAGTAAATATGAATGGTTGAGAAAAAATATATATATATATAATTCTTTGTCCACTTTTCCCCATGTAAACAAAATGTAAACAACAAATAAATTGTTTGTTGCTTATAATTCAATCCATCAAAATTGGTACACTCTCGTTGTTACCATCAATAACGAAATAAATAAATCTTATATGTATTATAAATTAATCTCAATCCAATATGGAATCTTTTGGAATCTTTTTGCTTTATATTTGGTAATCGGTTAACATCAAACCCTCTTTACTTTCATAAAAGAAAATTTTAGATTCGTTCAGGATAGAAAACTGTGTGAAACCATGAAGAATTGAGAATTCTGGGGAGGTTGGAAGCCTGGAATAAACCATCCATGTTGTATATCATTGATTTAAATCTTAAATATATGTAAAGCCTTGTCATTCAAAAAGAAACACGACACACCTTTTTTTGAATACTCCAGCTACATAGGTATACGAAAGCAGAGAGCTAGGGCATAATTCCCCCACCCTAGATTACGCAGCTTTCACCTAACTCCTTTAAAATCCAATAAAAAAGTAATCAGTTAGCCATCATGGAGACAAATGATATGATTTGTGGCTACAGAATACTTCGATTATGGTCAGAGAATAAAACATTTATTGAAAAGCAGAATGCATCATGAACAACTTACTATTGCACTTTCGGATGTAAGAGTTTTTGTTAATCATTTGAGGCTTTGTTATCAGTAATGTGGGCTTCTCTTTATCTCCTACAATTCCAACATTGTGATTTCATCTATGACTTCATGCAATCCTTCACATGCCAACAAAGTAATAGATATAATAGTTGATAATTTGATGAAGCTCAACCGTCAACGACAGGCAAGTTTTCAAGCTAAGTAAGAAAGAAAGAATTATGAATTTATCACCTTAATCATGTCAGCAAAGCGCAAGGAAAAAATCGCCATGGTAAAGGCTATGTGCAAAGGAATGAGTACCCTACAAGCTATGAGTACCCTTTTCTAGGTGTAGTAGATAAAGAAACTCTTGTAAAATCCAATAAAAACCATTGTATTAATCAGCAGCTATATTAGCATTCTAAAGAGTTCACAATTACTATTGCTGCAAAAACCCAACTCAGTAAGGCCTGGCATACCTGGGTAATCGCTGAACTTGGCTGCCCTTACTGCTACTATAGGTCCGTTATCAACATTGTCAAGAAATTCTTGACCTTCTTTCTTTTCCAGATCATTCCAAACACTCACTATCACTATCTTCTTGTTGTAGTTATATTCAAATAACCTAGCATAAAAAACATGTTCCTTAGTAGGGGACTTTACTACAACACTGACAACAGGGTTTTTTTTTTCAGAAATTTTGAGCACAAGTATTTACAGCAATAATGCAAGAGTAAAATAATATAAAACTAACAACAAATTTCTTAGATGTGACATGCAATATCCATTACTTGTCTTGACCATTACTCCAATTCTCTCTTCAAAACCACATGATTAACAAACCCTTTTTATTTAAATTAGTGCAATTTTTGTAAGCATAAGCAATGAAGAAAATAGTAGTAAACCTCGCCTTTCATCTGCAATTGTAATGTCACGCTTGAGGATCTCTTCATTGTTTCTTTTATTCCTGATGCTTAGAACTTGCAATACACTTTGAACAGCTCCAATGACATCTGCAGAAACTACGCCAAAAAAAATAAAAATTCAAACATGTGATGGAAACTCACCAAAAAGGAATGTGAAATGTTTAGTTACCAAAAAAAAACTTTTATCATTTAAACCTAAGGACACTCACCAACAAGCTCCCTTGAATTGACATATGGACCAAGCTCATCCACTTTCACAAAGTTATGCATATATTCTGGGATATGGACCCCTTCCTCGCCCGCTTCTTCAACTTTTGAATTTGCATGCAATGTCATCTCGTAATCATTTGCTACTATTTTGAATTTGATTATTTGCCACTCGAAGGGTTCCTTTTGAGATATAATAGACCTTTCCCAATTCAAACTTATTCCATAACCTATCTGTAGCTTCCTTAAACATGGTTTCCTGAATTTGAGTGCCCTGAAGCAAAAGAAGTAAGACAATCAAGTGGAAACCAAGATACATGGAACATCCTTGACCCATCGTAAACCTTCATTATGCTAGAACATAATTAAATTTGGAATAGTTAGATATTTGAAGATTTTGAATCAAAAGTGAATGAAAACAATCTATGGCCATACATCTTCATCAGTGAGCTCCACACTACCCTCAACCTTGGCATTATAGAATGTGTGCAAAGGTCCCTTGTTGGTAACTTGGACCTTAATAGTCCAATTCCCTTAATAGGGATTGAGAGAAACTAAGGGGTAAACCTTGCATGACATTCCTATTCGTGAAATAGATGCAACAGTGAAAGCATATAAAAAACTAACATAAATCTAACTTTCACTAATATCATTTTATTGAAACACAATTAAAAGGCTGACACATTAAAGAATGCAATACACAAGCTAAGGTAGTTGCTAAACATAGAACCAATGCACATCAATCAATATTGTAAGAAAAGAAACAAAACAACAAGATGCAACTCTCATTTTGCTTTAGCTCTGCCAGTTAGGGCCCCTGAAGCATACACAAAAAAAAGAAAACACACAAGACTAATGCAAATCAACCAAATTCCGGTAAAAGAAGAGACAACAAGCTCAAACAATCCAAAACATAGACACCATGGTACAAATATATTAATCATACACATTAGGAAAACATAACACATGGTATTGCAAAGTTGGCCAACATCGAACAAAATTTATCAACTATAAAAATATTGTGAAAAATGACAAGATGAGGTCTGCAAAGCATTGAAAACAAAATAGTAAATATAATTGATTGGTAAAACCCTCAAGCACATTAAACAAGAAATTAAGATAAATGACAATTGGGAAAATGCAAGTCATTTAAATTACATTAAGGAGGGGAAACCAACAAGCAGACTTGCTACTGTTCTTAAGCAAATCTCATGTGCTCAACATTGGGGGTCTGCAGCGTGGCTTAGATCTGAGGATATACAGGTAGACCTGGGATATTGGCCAACGAATGGGATATGTACTTTTGTCATTTTTTCAAGCAGAGATTGTGCTTTCTGAATCCAATGACATTGGATTGGAGCTATAGCAGAGAAATTAGTGTTCTTAGTGCAAAGTTGGATTCTCAATGCCGAAAAGAACCTAGCAGATAAATCTGGTTGGTGGAGAAACATGATCCGGAATGGAAAGTTTCCTTTGAAAATCAAGCTTTTTTCTTGGTTGTGTCTAAACCAGAAAATACGAATCTCCATGTAAAAGAGGTATTTGTGGTGCAGGTATATGTTCCCTTTGCAAACATGAACATGGGTCTATGAAGCATCAATTTTGGTAGATTTTTTTTCTTTAAATCTGTTTGGACGGAATTGGGTACAAATCATCGGCGTGTTAAAACAAGAAAAGACAATAAACAAGTACCTGGTAGGATTGGATGTTGTTGGTGTAACAATAAGGCGATCACGATGAAATGGAGAGAAACAACATAATATTTATAGACATATAGCATAAAAAAGGATAGCAAGAAAATGGTAATTAAAAAAAAATAGTATACTTACATCTGGATCAATTGCACAACATGATACGCCTATAGCAACAAAGGACTGAGATATTGTACAGATGAAGGCACCATTATAAAGGTGATGGTGATCATTTACTAACACCATACCTCGGTTGATATGTATAATGGGGGCTTGGTTCCCTTGATAAAAAACACATACAAATCATTTACATTAAGACAGTATATAAACATTATTCAATGAAGATGTTAAGCAACATTAAGCAAAACAATTGGAATGTAAGTGCTAAAGAAGCACATGAACAAATATCTCACCTTGAATTGGCCTTCAAGGAGTCTCATAACATCTTTCAGAGTGATTGTATTAATGTATTGATCTGGAGGCAAACAAATGAAATAATGTATATTTGGATAGGAGGGTTTGAGTTTGCATTTGTAACTAGAAAAGAAAGACAAAGAAGCAAAAGCATGGATTGCATATACCTCTTTGTTGGTAACCATTCCTACATCTATATTCAGAGGTGAGCAACTGAATAGCTTGTTTGCAATGACTTGGTGAGAAGAGATGATGATGAGGCAAAGTGAAGTAGGTGTAGTTGTAAATGGAAAAAAGGATTGAAAAGTTGTAGTAAAAGCTAATATGTACAAACCATTTTTGTTCGTATTTTGAAGATGATAATAGTAACAGACCATATACTGTCTTATGGACAACATTTAAAACGAACAACTCATACGAACGACAACATTGTAGTTGCATAAAACAAGAGGGAAATTATATGTACAACTATAAGAACATGAAAACGAAGGTGCATTAACTGTCCAATTGAAATATGTGCAGGTAGCATCAATTCCAATAGGGCTTGAAATAAAGGAAGAAAAAGACACTAAAATATGGCATTAAGAGTCACACTATTTAGAGCACATGAACATAGTGTTGTTGGTAAAAAAAATACATTCTTTTGCTCAATTCCTATGTCCAACTGTTCAAGAGGCCTTGTAACTACAAAATATATATGAAGATGTAGTGAACAAAACACTAGTACAAAATGAAACCAAGCATGCATAAGAGAACAACTAATGATTATTTATAATAATAGCATAATTTCATGAGTTAAGTTGATAGCAACTATAACATGAAGGGACACAATATTGATTTGAAAGCAGCGAAAGTGAATAAAACAATTTTATGACTTGTCTTACCAATTGCACATCTAGGTAATCCTTAAAACACTTGGACGAAGAAAAAGTAATAAATACACATTTCATGTAAAAATATTGACGGTTAAATGACCACACGAATATTAAGGTGAAAGTGCTTTTAATCAGGTATTTACTTCTCTAATGTAATATATTGTAGTCTGCAAATAAGTACATTCTGGAGTGGTAAAGTTTAATTACACCCATAGACGATTCAAAGAGTAATAAAACAGTGTTTTTTGAAATGTAAAGCATAGAGTGAGGAGCAAAAGCCATGGTAGTAGACACATTTAATTTGTACAATGTCTATACAGATAGGGATGTGGGGCGTAAAGAAGTGCATAAAACAAATGTAGGTAAAAACTGGGTGTAAGGAGAGGCAAAAGGGAAATGCACAAAGTACGAGCAGTCAATCATATATGAAGGTGGGGGAATGACAATGACAACACCATGTGCAATTTATTTGTGAAGCAAGATGGGGTTTCTGAATTATTATGTTTTGATGGGCCATGCACGGGGTTTCTGATAGAAGTGTGATAGTCGGGTAGATGTAATTGAACGGGAGGGCGGAAGTTTATTGGAAGTGTGCTTGAAATTGTTGAATTGTTGCTTGTTGTTCCTTGATCTATTGGCAGAAGTTGGCAAGGATGTTGAGATATCTGATAAACATCTTTGTTGTTGTAGGGCTATAAGTGAAATACAATGAAACATTATAATATTTACATATTAAAAGCATATAAATGAAACAAAAGTAAAGGAGAATGTGTAAAATGGAAGTTGTGTTATTGAGCGAACATGTAAGACAATGGTTGAAACATCTTTGTGTTTTCCTATATTTATGTGAAAATAATTGAATATAAATGTGCAAGAATGTGTGCTTTATTTAAAGTAAAAAAGAGCAAAACACAAGTAGTAAGTTGTACTTGCATGTGTGAAAGATACTATATTTATGTGTTTGCAAGCGCTGAAATTTCACAAGGCAATATAATAACCATGCACAGAAGTCTTGGTCCAATGTCAAAAGTGTGATTTAGATCAATAGTAAGTTATAGGAGAAATAAAGATCTTAGACATGTTGATTATCACTTTTGTAATTAGGTAATTAGAAGGAGGGATAAAGCTATGTTGATGTTTTTAAGTGGGTTGTCATTTTTCGGTTCGTGTTGAATTGTGTTTTGTGGAACTTCCCTAAAAAAAATTAGGTATCATGTGCCAAAGATACTATATTGTGCGTTTGAAAGGGATTCTTTTTCGTAAGGCATGGGTATATTAACCAGACAAGCAAATATTGGTCCAATGGTAACATTGTTCTTTAGATCAACAACAGATCATAGGATAGAGTTCAAGTATATCATCCACTGATCAATATGTGGAGCAAGTTAATGGCATTGGCATCACCTAGAAATGTCCCCATCGGCTATCACTAAATGGAATTGTTCAAAAAGTTAGATTTTAATATTATATATTCTCTAGAAGGTGTTGCATATACCTACATGTAAAACTCTAAAGAAGTGGTGCTATGCTAAGTTGGAAAGAGTCTCAACTGTATAAGTAATTCCTCATTATGGTCACAAAGAGGATTTGGCTAGAGATGTGAAAGTAGTTCAAAGTGTCAATGGTTTTTGCTATGCCTTGAACCATTTTCATTATGGTGTAAGAATATGCAGACCTAGGAGAGGGTTTCATAATGGTTTGTGTTCTTTAATAAAGAGTAACACACTTGCATAAACAAATATTTGATAACAAAGGACAATTTCTAATTGTGTTCATCATTAAGAGGGAGTGGAGCTAAGTGGTAAGAGTGCATGGCGAGGTTGAGCATTTTGATTTTGATTCCTATGACCTCGCATGTCCAAAGGTTTCACACTACTCATGGTTGTCTCTAATTGGATTATTAAATGGTATGAAGACCATAGAGTGTATAACTGTGATAAGAAACTTGCATGCATGTTGAAGAGTACCAACATTGAGAACCAAAATTTAGGCACTGTTGTTTGTATTTTGAGGCAGTAAACCACACAAGTCAAATTGATTCCATATATATATCTAAAGGCAATGTGTTTAGTTCTTCATGTACTACATGTGAAAGAGTATAGGTCTTATGAAGTTTTATTCTTTATATTGTGCATGCAAGACAATGATGTAGTGCAAAGTGTATGGTAGAAGGTGATAGTGAAGACCAAGGTAAGTGACATTTGGTGCATGTACAAATGAAGGGAGATAGGAAAGTGAAACAAGTCCATGATTGCAGGCGGTGTTTTTGTTTTTTGTTTTTTTTTTTAGGGGGGGGGAGGTAAGCAATGGCAATGTAATTTTGTATTTAAACAATGAGAGTGGGAAAAAAACTATATACGAAACACAAGAATATAGATGTGTTGTGTTGCATGTATAAGGGAGATAAGGAGAAGCATTGCATGAGTATAAAAAGATATAAGTAAAAGAGTTTATGTTTGTTAATGGAGCTGACTTGCAATAGATTTAGATTCAATTAAACTTTCCTCTTGCTTTCGACGTTGGACGTAAGTACTATCTTGCATACATGCATATCGATCAAAAGAGAATGTTGGATTTATGCGTAGTAAGAAAGATGTCTGACTCTAGAAATAGAAGTAAATGTAAGGCCTTGGCGATCAATGTTGCCAATGTCAATTGTTTCCTTTTGTAAGGTCATGCCTTGTGTTGTATGGGTTGTTAAGCCCCGAGCCATGCGAAATGGAAATTTCCTATGAGAGCCCCTTGTTATAGGTAAGATTCACACATAGTTTGGGTTGGCATTATCCCATGGTGGGCCCTTGTAATGCCTAAAATTAACAACAACAAACAAAGGAAGGTTGGGCGGAGTAGTAGTAGTGTTGTAGAGGATTGCAACAACTTGGACAAGAGCTCCGTTAACAAGGCCTACCGCGAACCAAGGGTTTTTGCTAAGCATAACTTATTGGCCAATGGAAAGTAGAATGGTTAAAGATAGTTGTTCATATTTTGTTGCTAACATTGATGGTTGCTTCCTTATTTCTGCTAAACAGTGTGCAATTGGGGCATTTAGGTGTTTAAGCATTTGTTTGTTATGAAAGGAAACAAAATTGTTAGTCGAGAGCAAGTGTGTGGAATGTTCAAATGTGTGGTTCTCATGTTGCGAAAGAGAAGAAAATGTCCTTGACATGAGAAGGTGACAGTTAGCAAGAGTTGATGTTGCATTTAGGAGATTGAGAAGGAGGCTTCAGAATGCAACTTGAGTAGGGTTGTCACCTTGTTGACAGAAAACTGTGGAGAGTGTTACAAATGTGGTGAAGCTACACCAGAAAATGTGTCCATGCGATTCCCCTACATACATGGGGATATCTTTGACAGGGGGAAGTTGGATGAGGTCACCAATGAGGATTATAGAGCAATTTCCAAAAGGACAGGTTCGATGGGATGGGAATGCTTCACGAAGACAAGCATCAATGTTGGTTAAAAATTAAAAATTTTGGGTCGATGAAACTCATTTCATCAATAAGGATGTAACGTATAGGGAAAATACGTTCTTGGAGGTTAGCAAGGGATTTGACCTCAAGCGGATGAAGTGTGGTTACTGGGATGCGAAGGCCGAAATGTATTATAAGTGCATTTATGTTAAAGGCTGCAACACCAATTGGAGAAATTAGGAGAAGGGGTGATGGAATATCCTCAGATGTTGACTGAAGTGCAGATTGAAAGCATTCAATCAAATAATATTTCCTCGTGCTTGCAGTTCCTTGGATTAGCATTTTCAAGGGGTTGGAGTTTGTGTGCTGTCTATAGTGGGACATAACAAGGTCAAAGGCAGTGTGTTGAGTTGGAGATAAGAAGTTAGGAGAGATGAATGTTGAACAGGGGTGAACAGGTACTTGGTTTGAAGAACGGTTCACATAAATGAATGAGATGGAAGATTCTTGCAAGTGTGAGAGATTTGTGAGTGGGCCCAATTGTGTTTGGTGTCAAAGTCACGATGACCAAGCATGTCAAGGTCATCAACTTGGATATTGTTTCTGGGGTGTAGGTGAGAGAAGATCTCCCATTCGGATGTGTCCATGGGGGAAGGCCCATGAGATTCATGAGGGGAAGAATTTTCACAGTATCTAGGGGGGTGTAGGGTGGCGGTCAACATGCCAGGCGGTGTAATTATAACGGAAAGAATCCCAAGCTGAGACTATTTCCAAGTCTGTGCATCCAATGTCATGTGGCAATGCACGAAATGGTTTGTAGAGGAGGAGTTCACTCCAACAGAAATTGACATAAAGAGGGGAAGTTGAAGGAGGGATGTCAAAGAAGTGAGTAAGGACACACACAATTTTGGGAGTTTTTTGGGGTTTCCATTAGCAGGTATTCCTACAAGCAGAGTAGGATGAAGATCGTGCAACTTCAACAAGGGGAAATTGCTCAAGTGAAGGAGGTCTTTGCATGTAAGCAACAATGAAGGTGGGTGGTGGGGGGGTGTTTGGGAGGTCTGGTGAGACACGTTTGAAAACAATATGGGAAACATTGAGGGAAAAAAGGATCGATTGCAAATTATCAAGGGGAGTTTTTGCAACATATGGCATGTCTCTTATGCTCCAATGTCTCGATCAGCAACAACTTCTGAGAGCATTTTTCGGATGGGAAACAAGATTGCATGTTCTGCAGGGGCAGCATGTGCAATACGTGAGAGAATTTCACAGTAGCTTTTAGATTTATTCTTTGCTTTTGTCGCATACTTCGAAATGTATGAGAGGACAGCATGTCGTGAGAGCACAGGTTGACAGTCAACATTTTCTCTCCATATTGAAAGCATGGAATAGTCGTGTATGTTTAAGAGTTCATCATTCCTAGCTGGGACATATGTTTTATTCCCATTACCATCAATGAACATAGAATATGTAGCATGCAGGTAAAAGGGGAAACCATAACGACATAGAAGAGACGGTCCTTTTTTGCGGAGGCAAGAGGATTCATTGCATTTTGTGTGTCGTTGAACGAAATTTAGAATGGCTTCATAGTCGTCAATGTGGTTTGCTTCAAGTATGGAGGATGATTCAAGTGTGCAAGGATCTTGTTGAGATGCTCGATGGAATGTGGGGGTGCGAAGGTGTAGGGGACGAGGGTTCCATATAGTTAAGAAGTTATCAAAGTATGTTGTGGCAGCAACCACTGCGGGAGCATCCTCTCAATCAAGGTTGTCCATAATGGGTGTATTTTCTAACCAAATGAAACCATGGATATGCACAGAACCCCTGTGTTGCCATTCATACTTGGAAAAAAAAAAGTAAAGGAAAAATGAAGAAGAAAAGTGAAATCAGTAATTGCGAACGAAATGAAAAATCCAATATAGGAGAAGAGACAAACCTACACCAACAATCTTTTGTCTGGAATGTATTTTGAAGGATTTCTTCAAGGAAGATGGTAAATCGATGGTGCATACATAGAGATGTAATATGTGGATTGGCTATAATTTTTTGAATTCTCCATTCGAATTGTGCAGACCAAGAAGTTGGAGGGGGTCAAGGCATGAACATGTGAAGGTCATCCCATTTGGAGTCAGTTGCACTGAGGGTAAACAAGAAGGTTGGGGGGTGCGTAAATGAAGGAGGAGGTTTGGGGGTTTAGTGAAGCCAGCAAGGAAGGAGGTGCATCATCATTAAGGGAAGAGGGTATGTAAGTGTCTAGGCAAGAGGTTTTTGCATGGAGAAAGAAGGGGGATACCTCTGTGGGTTGAAAAAGTATTTAGGCTAGATAAACTAAGTTGGACATCCTTGTATATGGGTCATTGGACATTTTGAATTCTAACACGGCAAGGACATTTGAACGGCTAACAATAAATTCATATGGCTTGTTTGCAACATTGCATTTACATACAACAAGGATGTCCAAGTCTAGCAAGAGGTGTGGAAGTGACATGGCTATTGTGGATATGTCTTGGGGGAAACTAATAGTATGGCCAAAGTATTTGTATTGGCCACCATGTGCATGTCCAACTTGCAATATTGGGTTGACATGGGCAATTAACATTTCTTCGATTTGAGTTAGTCGAGCAAGCATGACTGGCTGGTGTCCAAGGTCCATATCTTTTTCTAAGGGGAAGCGATGGCCATGGGGTTCTCGAGTATAGTGAGAGCAGGTATAGCTTCCATGTAACAACTTCGTTTTAATTCCTAGATATGATTCTTGCCAGATGGAGCAAATCTGAATTGGGTGTAGGCGATCAAGTCTTTTAC
The DNA here is from genome assembly GCA_001517045.1 of Pseudotsuga menziesii. Taxonomy (NCBI): domain Eukaryota; kingdom Viridiplantae; phylum Streptophyta; class Pinopsida; order Pinales; family Pinaceae; genus Pseudotsuga; species Pseudotsuga menziesii. The sequence goes on from LPNX010445405.1 coordinate 46,274, forward strand.
GAAAGCGACGTTGAGCATCTGTTAGGGGGGCAGTGGATGCGGTTGGTGGATTGGGGGTGTAGCAAAGGTGTGGATTGGTGGAACATTGAGTTTTGCAAATGTAGGGGTGGATGTGATTGTAGGTGGATCAATTTATATTAGTGGTGGGTTACATGATGGGGTGGTTCCAGAAGTGATGGTGGGATGTTTGGATCGACGACGAAGGCGTCGCTATGTGTTGAGATGGTCTTTGTTGTGACCATAAAGAAGCCTTCGTCATGCATTTCTTTGTTCATTTCCAATATTGGATGGCATAGGTATGTTGAAGGAACACAAGTTTGTGGTAACCCTGTAGAAGACATAAATGGGGTGGTTGCATGTTATAAATAAGGTAAGTAAAGGGAAAAATGGAAGCACATATTATATCAATAAAGGCATTCCACATTGAAAAATGTATTTATAAATATACAAGTAAAAGCCATATAAAGATATAGAAATAAAAAAAATGTGCAAAGCATTTGTTTGACAAGTTTCCATCATAAATATGTAGCTGAGAGGTAGACAAAAAAAAAGCATAGTATATAAAAGAACAACATACATAAAATACTAAACATTGTATCCATGTAATAAAACATGCACCATTGGTTGCATGCATGTAGAGAGTATAGTGTCTATGAGCCATTTAAGGTCTCAGTTTAGAATAGATACAAGTTAATGTAGTTGATAACATAGATAATCATATGAGCATAAAAAACTTAGTAGAGAATTACATGAAATAGTAATGTAAATGTATCAGTATATACTGGTAGAATCCTACATGAAAGTAGGAAAGGACATGGGAAAAAAATAAAACGATAGCGATGATGTGGAAGACAATAATTTAATGGAGATGAAGTGGAAAGCATTGGAAACATAGGTTTTGTAGGTGGGAAAAGATGTATATAATATATACAGGTAGAATGAAGTAGTGCGTAATTTGAAAACTATGGGAGGGTGATGTGAATGGGTGTTGGGTAGAGAAGAAGGGTTGTTGCATAGATGTGAGGTTAAATACAGAGTGCAATGGGTTGAATACAAGAGGTGAGTGCATGCATTTCTTTGAGGAGGATGGATGATCCAGATGTGTAAGGAACCTCCTTGAAGTGAACAATGGTTGTTTTCAAATGTTCAATGGCATTGAAAGTCTCTGTCTTAATGGATAAGGTGAAAAGGTATTGTCGTGAGGTCAGTTATAGAGCTATATCCTTTAAGGAAGATGGTTCAGTGGAAAAGGAGGCACAAATCTGTTGCAGATACGCCAAGGAGTTGGTTTGCTGCATCATCAAAAGTTGTGGAAACATTGATATGGTTAGTGTGGTCTTGTAGGGAAACCTTCAACATGTACCTGTAATCACACTCTGAAAACTCACCATCACACTTGATGCAATGCCAAGTGTTGTGAACCCGATGAGAAATATTTTTCATGCATTGTATGCCATCAACAAAGAGAGGGCATGCAAGGAAGTTGAAGTCAGACATGTTAATGGAAACGATGGAAGCACGTAAAAAGAACCATAATGCCTTCTCAGAGGGTTTCATGGTTTTCAAGTCAAGTATTGTTTTCTTTGGATTGCTTCAAGACGCAGGGCATGTAAATTTCTGACTCAATGAAGGTGAAGTTGCATGGAAACCATTTTCAGTGAACCATTTCTAAAGGATGTGGGTTGGCCCAATATCTGGATTTATAAGTAGGGTAGTATTTGCAACACTTCCAAGTGTGCTACCATTGAAATCAGTAAGACGAGCACCCTTTATTGCAAGGATAGGAGGTGGATCAGAGGAGTACAATAAATCAAGTTGCGATCCCTCAGTGTGGCAATGATGGCCCCAAAGTCTGTCATCTATGCTAAAGTAGGATGTGTCTCTAAGGGCAATATTGCTCCTGTTGGTTTCATATCCATCTTTCTTCTGAATTGTTGATGCAAGGGAGACATAGATGACCATGCCAATAAGGTCAACCATGGAATTTAGTGATGCCGCTTGAAGGTCATCGATTGTTTTAAAGTGGAAGGAATGTATGGGAATTGAGGGGATGGCATGTAGGAAAGGTTAAATGGTTGATGTAGAAGAGATGACAATCTCAAGATGGTTGTTCAAATGGTTATATGCAGGGCTAGTTGTTTTGATTGTTCCATTGGAGACAGTGTAGACAGTCCCTATTTCAATTTGGGAATAGAAGGAGTCAAAAAAGTTGTTAAATGCAGAAACATGGATCTCTTCTCTAGAACAATCAAGAAGGTCAAAGCCAAATAGTTTCCTTGGACCTTTTTTGTTGGTGTATTCATGGATGTTTGTCTTTGCAACTACATGACCTTGAATGGACCATTTTTTGTGGTTGGGGTTAAGTGTTGTGAACAGAATAGTAGAAGGTGGCATGGATACTGGTGGAGTTGATGTTTGGGATGAGAAAAGAAGAAGACTTTCTTGTGTGAGTCCAAGTGATTGGATAGTTGATGAGGCAGGTGGAAGTCCAAGGCCAGTGGGAATAAAAGAGGAAAAGCACTTCCAATTAGGGAAACTTTGTTGTGGATCAATTCAAGTTCAAGCACTGATATATTCCTAGCAAGAAAAATAAAAGGGAATTAATAATAAAAAGTATGAATAAAGTATCAGTAGGTGGGGAAAAAACTAGAATAAATGTTTGGAAAAAAGAACAAAATTAAGCAAAAGAGAAAGAGAATGTATGTGGCATCGTGGACAACACTGCATATTCATTTGATTAGTTTGATGATAGAGCCTTCTTGAAGTCCGCCATCTGAGAGGAAGGGCTTGAAGGCAACTGGAAGCAACATTTGGTGCACGTTGGTGCCATCAGAGATAGTCAATCAAAAGCACGTATTCATTGATTTGGTTGAGCCGACCAAGGAAAGAGAAACAACCTGCAGATATGGTTGGAGGTGTACAGAACCAAACAAGAGAAGAGAAATCACATCTTATGTCAAGGGTGGTTCCATTGGGTGGGGAAAATGCTGAGATATATAGAAATAAGGTAACTTAGATATAGGAGAGAAGATGGAAAAGGAGGCAATGCAAGAGGTAAAAACAATTTAAAAGAGCAAATCTAAATTTATACAAGCTACAAATTCATGTGAGAATTTTGAAATACTCTCATATCAGATACATAAATGATGGAGAAAGTTAGAGGTATATATTAATTCTGTGAGAGACATATGTAATGAATGTAATTGAATACTGAAAAAATCCTTGTAAAGGTGGAAGGCAATAGGAAAAGCCATGATAATGACATGTTTCCACTTTTAATTGGTGGATAAAAATTTGTTGGAAACAACACATATGATTAGCTTGCACAATTAAACTCTCAAAGTGAAACTAAACACATAGCATTTGAAACAAGCAATAATGTCATTGTTAAGTAGCTGCAAGCTAATTTTGTTTTGTTTTAAGATCATAAAAGGGACTGTATAAATTAACGGATCAGAAATTAGTGAATAAAATTAACAATTCCAAGGATTAACAATAAGTCGTTTGGTTAATTTGTTTGTGCTTATTCAAGACTGGTATGGTATGAGATGGAGAGTATGATAGGGGTTAGAGGAGTTTGGCAAGGGGATAGAATAGTAGGATGTTTCAAAACCTAGCAAATGAAGATAGAACTAAAAGAATTTAAATCCCTTTTGCTAGTGGTAGGCTCGGCTATTAGCTTTTTATCAATTTAGACAGTATTATCTTAGGATCTTATCTGAGAGAATAACATGCACAACAATAAAACACAAGAGACAATAGACACAAATATTTTCCTCGGGGAAACCATAAAGGAGAAAACCCCGCAACTTCCTCAGATATAGAATTAGCACCAAAGGCAGCAGTAAAACTCAAAGACAATAAGATGATCTACGACAACTGTTCTCTCTCTTATCCCAGCTCCTTCTCTCTCACTCATGCGCTACACTTGAGTGAGTGCGTGTGACAAATAGAGAGTCTCACTCTCTATTTATACTAGTTTCCGACTTGACAATTGCTTACCAGGGTCGGCATCTATAGGAGAGTCTAATAACCCTAGTGCCCCTCAACTGTGGGGACTTTGCCCTCCGATCAATAAGGAGGGTTAACCTTAACTCGATTGTGGGGACTATTGCCCCAACTTACAATGGAGGGTTAACCTCATTGAATTTACATGACTTTATTATATTAATGACTCTCCCGATAGGAACATCGAGGTATAATGAAATACAAATGATTCTCCCGATAGGAACATCAGGGTACAATATAAGTGAATACATTTCGAAGTTACAAATACATCAACACTCCCTCTTAACTAGGAATGTATTCTATTGACACAATTCATCAGCAAAAGTCTTCTTCTCTGGATCATCATCAAAGCTGTATCATCACTGGATCATCATCAAAGCTGGATCATCACTGGATCATTATCAAAGTTGGATCATCATCATCACTGCTTCCGCTATCTCAATCAAATGGTGCTATCTTTCAATTCTTCTCGTCATAGGAAGTTCTACAAAGCCAACCCTTTTTCATGTTGGTTGTAGGCCTAGCCTCCATGTAGGTATTCATATTCTTTAGCACTTATATTTGACACAGTCAGAAAGGCCCGCCCAACACTTACATATGACCATGGGAGGAACACATCCACCACCATGTCAGAAAGGCACACCCAGCACTCACATCTGACCATGGGAGGAACACATCCACCACCATGTCAGAAAGGCCCAGCACTCACATCTAACCATGGGAGGCCCAGCCTGCCACCATGTTAGAATGGCCTAGCACTTACATCTGACCATGGGAGGCCCAGCCTACCACCATGTCAGAATGGCCCAGCACTTACATCTGACCATGGGAGGCCTAGCCTGCCACCATGTCAAAATTGTCCCAGCACTTACATCTGACCATGGGAGGCCCAACCTCCCACCATGTCAGAATGGCCCAACACTTACATCCGACCATGGGAGGAACACATCCAAGAACCATGTCGAAAAGGATCAACACTTATATCTGACCATGGGAGGAACACATCCAAGAACCATGTCAGAAAGGCTCAACACTTATATCCAACCATGGGAGGAACACATCCAATAACCATTTCAGAAAGGCTCAACACTTATATCTGACCATGGGAGGAACACATCCAAGAACCATGTCAGAAAGGCTCAGCACTTATATCTGACCATGGAAGGAACACATCCAAGAACCATGTCAGAAAGGCTCAGCGCTTATATCTAGCCATGTGGGGAACACATCCTGCATCCATGCTAGAAGGGCTTAACACTTATATCTAGCCATGTGGGGAACACATCCCGCATCTATGCTAGAATTGATCAACACTTATATCCGACCATGGAAGGAACTAATCCTACCATGTCAGAAAGGCTTTGCACTTATATCTGCCCATGGAAGGAACCAATCCTACAATGTCTGAAAGGCTCTACACTTACATCTGACCATGGGAGGAACCAATCCTACCACCATGTCAAAAGGGATCAACAATTATATCTGACCACGGGAGGCCTAGCTTGCCACCATGTCGAAAGGGCTCATGGACTCATCACTTCCCCTTGGAGGGAACCTCGATCTAGAGAACACCAAGCTTCTCCCTGAAGTACTCAAACTTCACTTTGGCCATTTCTACCATAGAATCACATCAGGGCTGATTACGTCCAAGGATAACTTGAGAGATTTTCCAGGACCGATTACATCTGAGAAACACCTACAGGATTGATTATGTCTGAGTAACCTACGAGCTTCACCAGGATTTATGCTCAGACAACCTGTCTCACCAACTATGCTAAAACTCCATCTTTCGATAGATCTCGATCTGGATCACATACTAGAGCTTCACTGCTCTTCTCTGATCTCATACTGAAGTAGCACCCCGAAGTGCTCTTCCTATCAATGGCACTTCCTGCCCAATCTGAATGGATTTTCTTATCAATGGCACTTCCTGCCCAATCAACTATACCCTTTAGGTACCTCACTGCATGCTTTGCAACCATCAGGTGAACATGTCTCAATGTGTTCACAGCAAAGCAAATATCTAGTCTCATATTCGTCAGGTACATCAAGGAACAAATCATCTAACGATACATCGTGGCATCAACCAAATCTAATGAAGCATCACTCAATAGCTTCAGGTTCGATGTCATAGGTGTGGTCATGGCCTTGCATTACATCATCCCGAACCTCTTCGGGATCTCTACTGCATACTTCCCTTGTCCCAGGGAGATTCCATCCGCATTCTGCCACACCTCCATGCCTAGCAAGCTTCCTCTTCTTTCAAATGAGTTCCTCTTTTCCTATCGGGAACAATTCATCGACATATAACAGGATCATTACTGGTCTTCTGCCTTCACCCTTGAAGCAAAGTTTGGGATCTGCTTTACTCTCAGTAAATCCTAGAGCCATTAGTATTCTATCCATCCAGTTGTATCATGTCGAACTTTAGGCTCTTCTGTAGTCTCTCTCTCTGTCTTTCATACTCTATGCATTTAAACATTATGTACTGCAGTGACAAGTAGCTTCCTCTGCTACTAATATTATATGTATCCATCTAGAGTCACTAGATACCAAGATCTCCTATCTTGAACCTTTTCAAAAGTTCTTCACGCACCCATCTATGAGCTTGTCATCCTCTATAGGCTTTCATCTTCAACCTTGTAGCAAAGGTTAAGATCTTCATCACTCTAGGTGATCTTCAAGCTCTTCTTGTATGTGTTATCCCATGAGTTCCTTCTTAGCTCGTACAAGGCCTTCTTTAATTTTCACACATGAGTCTTCCTGTCATGTGTCTTAAATTCCAGTGGCTGCAAATGTCTCTTCGTAGTCTATGCCTTCCTTCTGTGAGAAGCCTCGTGCTACAGATCTTGCCTTATATCCCACAGAATTCTCTTTAGGTCTTGATACCACATCTTAGACATCATTCTTATTGAACTGATACTCTCCTTCCCTTTATTCTTAGCTACTTCTTTATAACTGGAAAGCTCTGCATCAATGATGTTGCTCAACAGTGTCACATAATTGCACTATGTCTGAGGCCTCTTTAAGTCTCGTCATACTATTCTTCATTTTGGATTATTTCTTGAACTGTCGTCACTTGTTCTTCGGAACAAGTCTCATTCCTTCTTTTGTAGGCAATTGTACGTGATCTTTCTTACAAGTCAAATGCATTATTTGTATGGTTAGAAACATTTCATAATGAAAAATTCTTTTGCATCAAGATATAATCATGCAACTATTTTAGCCAATACAACATTCATCCATATCTTACGGAAACTTACTAGATGCCTTCGATCTCTACCAGGACAACATTGAGATTGTACACTAATCCAATATGTCAGCAAAGCGGTTTAATTCTAGATAAGTAGCAATGAAGAGTTGTATAGCACCATGCGATACTTACCCATCACATGAATATTAGTAGTATACTGTCATTAATGCAAACAGTATATCATGCATAACACATCAACTGAATATAAACAAATTCATAACAAAACAATATCATGAAATGACAATTGAATACTTATCTTTATTTGTTTCATGGGTAGACTTCTTCTTGAGCCTTCTGCTTCATCATCTTCTTAATTCATGACATCATCATTTCTTATCCAAATGATAAGATGGATAATAGGTTCTTCAAGAATTGAGTTCTTCATATTCCTCATCACTTGAGGGATCTTCTTTGAATCGTGAGCTCTTGATCTTCAGTTGCTCCCATCTTCTTTTCTCTTATTATGAGTCGAGCTTCGTCTTGTGTGCACTCTTCCCAGATTCTGCTGAAAGTAATCACTTTCTTCTAGCTCACATTCCTTGAATGAATGAATCCCATGATCCTGGGAGGCCATTCAAGGTGGTTGTAGTAGTATCTTATTCTTCTTTGAATAGCTTGGTCAAGGAATCAAACATATCCTTAGGTGTCTTAAGGGAAGATACTTGTGGTATAAGGTGATGGAATAAACAATAATCCTCTTGGCCTTGACCAAGTTCTTCTTGTGTAAGGCTTTAGCCTCATCCACCTCTGGAACTGGAACCTCTCCACTTATGCAGGTGTCCAATTCATTTTCTTCAAGAGCCAGTGAAATCCTATACTTCCATGCTTGGAAGTTGTCAGCTTCACCAAGCTTGTCATCAACCTGGCGTGATTAGTCGTCTTGAATTGAGAAACTCAACTGTAAATAGAAAAAGATTAGATCTTACCAATTTAAGTTGTTCGTCCTAGTTTCATAGCTCTTCAAGACGAGCTGTCCAATGTTATCCTTTTCTGAAGATAGCGGAGAAAAGCTCCTGTAACAGGAAGCCCTAGTTTTCCAAGTTCTTCTATAGAAATGTCTGATATTATTTCTGCAGTGTCTCCGAAAGTAATGATCCTCTGTGTATGAAACTTCGTACTAAGGTATCCTCATCTGCCTTCTTTCAAACACCATAGTTTTTAGCAGAATTTGTTTCACCAATTGGGGCTTTTGAACGTTTTCCCAAGGTGACTTATTTCATGACTGTTCAGCATAGTGAACTTGTACAGACTTCCACGTGTCACTGTTTCACCTTCTAGGTTTAACACTTTTACCACAGAAAGTACATTCCATTCCCTATCTGGAACATCTTGCAAAATTTCATTTGTAACTTCGTATCCCAATATATAACAATTCTCCCAAGGTGTCTTGTTTGGGGATGAATCTTGGAAGAGGCTGGAACCCTGATTTGGAGGAATCATATCTCCCAGAATATAGTGAATCTGGGGCTGAAATTTATATACAGGGCATATCAGGATTATATCTTCGACCTATGAAAATTTCAGCTCCTAATCCTTCTTCAATATAAAGATATAGCGAATGTACCAAAACTACCAGTTTTAGTATTTTAGGGTTTTTCAAGCCCAAGGTCAAATTAGGGTTTGACTTTCCTAGAGTTTTACCCAACCTAAAATCTCAAACTTGGTCTCTAAATTTCGATTTTGAGGAGGATATAAATCCTATGTTGGGCTCACTCAAAAATTCCACTTTTATAAAAAGCCCTAATTTCCCGCAACAAAAACTAAAAATGCCCGGAATCACATTTTGCTTCGACCGAAAGATGCACCCTTCAATGGAGAGTTAGCCTAGCCTCCTTTTGTTTATGGATTGTGGAGAGAGACCCAAAAAGTAAGAAGCCATAGCTTTTGTTGCTGCACAGTGTCTTCTTCTTAGGTTAGCTCTAATACCATGTTATATTTTTATCAATTTAGATAGTATTATCTTAGGATCTTATTTGAGAGAATAACATGCACATCAATCAAACACAAGAGACAATAGACAAAAATATTTTCCTCAGGGAAACCATAAAGGAGAAAACCTCGCAACTTCCTCAGAGATAGAATAACCACCAATGGTAGCAGTAAAACCCAAATACAGTAAGATGATCTCCGACAACTGTTCTCTTATCCCAGATCCTTCTCTCTCACTCATGCGCTACAGTTGAGTGAGTGTGTGTGACAAATAGACTCTCTATTTATACTAGTTTTTGACTTGACAATTACTTACTAGGGCTGACATCTCTACGAGAGTCTAATAACCCTAGTGCCCCTCAACTGTGGGGACTTTGCCCTCCGATCAATAAAGAGGGTTAACCTTAACTCAATTGTGGGGACTATTGCCCCAATTTACAATGGAGGGTTAACCTCATTGACTTTACATGACTTTATTATATTAATGACTCTCCTGATAGGAACATCGGGGTATAATGAGATACAAATGATTCTCCCGATAGGAACATTGGGGTACAATATAAGTGAAGACATTCTGAAGTTACAAATACATCAACATCAGCATGTGGCTTTCTAGGAATGCATGCTTATTTGAAGACAAATTCATTCCCTCTTTCTAGTGTATTGTTCAAAGCATATCTATCTTTTTCAATTACAAGTCGAGTTGTAAGCTATCAACGTCACAAGGAGTGCCTAACAATACATTCTATCACCAACCGATCTAGGCCCCAAGGGATTAGGCATTATCTTGTTGTCTTGATATCTCTTGGTAGATTATTATAATTCCATTTTTTGTAAATACTTATACATAAATTTTTTATGGTTGATTTAAGATGCACCTATGAACACTACCAATAATGGCGTGCTTAATTATCCAATTTATTCAACTTGCTAAATCAATGGATCCAGTGATAGGTTGAATGTAGTATTGGCTTTGAGAAACTTGGTATAATTGGCAAGCATATATGCAAGGTGGCTAATGCCTCCTTCCTTCTCCTAATAGTGTCACTTTTGTAAATCCTTCAATCCTATCCCAAGTTGTTCTTAAGAGGGGATGTTAGGATATTTAGACACTTAGGAGTTAGTTAAGATCAACTTGTGTAATATATCCGTTAGGTAAAAGTGTGTTTCTTTAGTATGCATTAGTATATATTTGTAAATATTCTAATCCGACGGTCACGCTATGTTATAGACATAGAGTGATATGACGGTTCAACTTCTCTTAGATCATTCCTACCATTGATCCGTGGCTTAACACCCGATTGGTCTATGATCTCTATTTAAAGAGCATATATTGTCCTTGGCTAATTGATCGATTATGAGAAGCTCATGTAACTTTCTTTCTTTTGCATAATAAATTGCTCCAAGTAGCTATTTGGCTGGGGTCGTGGACTGTGTTCCTCTCGAGGGTTTTAACCACGTGACAAACATCGGTGTGTTGATCTGTGATCTATTTGTGTGAAGCAGTTTCTCAAGGTGTTCGGTCTTTTGGGAGTACCCTATGTACCTGAACATGGTATTAGAGCTTTTATGAAGAGTCGCTTTTGGTTTTGATCAAGATCTGGAACTGGTATTGCCAAAACTTTGAAAGGGTTTTTGGTTCTAGATTTTCTGTGCATTTTTGGCCTATGAGAGCTATTCCATTGCGTTCAAAGCACTGTTTTCATTGGGAAAAAATTTTCATTTCACCGAAAACTGTTTCTGTTTGTTCCAGAAACACCCATTTCGGCAAATCTAAAGGTATGATGTTAGAGTGACGGATTTGTTTTTTTGTTGTTAAATCTCTCATATCTTATCAGTTTTATTATTAGATCTTTTTTTTGTTTTAGTCTCAGACTATTTCCTTCCCTGACTGCATATGCTCTTTATCGTGCAACTTGCGTGATCGCGGCGAATCAGAAACAGTAAGGGAAATTTTTTTTCTTATCTTCTCGGCTACGTATGCTCTTTGTTGTGCACCTTGTGCGATCACAACAAATTAGAAACAACGAGAAAACTTGAAAATGTAGACTTTATGGGTAAGCTAACTAAGATCTAACCCCATTGTGTGGAAAAAGTTTTTTTTTGGTTTTTTTTTTTGTGATTTGCAGGAAAAAAAGGACAAGCACAGAGAACGAGAGAGAAGAGTTAAAAAAAAACCCTTCCTCTTTCCATTCTTTTACGCACCTTTTAAACTTAGCTCAGTTGGTCCAAAGTTGCTTTATTCATTAATAGGTCTTGAGTTCGAGTCTTATTAAGTTACTTTTTAGTGCATGCAATTTCAATTTTCAAGTTACTTTATTGTAAAGGTGCATCTCACATAAATAAAATAAAATAAAAAATGAGTCACTTAAGTCTTTTAATTTATTGCCGCACTATTTAAAAGTAACATTATTGTAAAAGTGAACCTCACTTATTCTACAAAAGTAATTCACTTGTAAGCAACTTTATTGTAAAGTGATTGTCAAAGGTTGATCTTGGGAAGAGGTGGGTTCTTTTTTTAGTTGGTCAAGTTAATATCTGCCACGTCACTATTGGGGACATCTTCAACATTTTCTTTGATCAAGCATAATTTCATCATCCAGAATTAGTTTTCAGTGTTGTTATTTTTTTAAATCGCATATTTTTTTGAGCACTTTGCAACCAGACAGTTAGTTTCTATTTTTCCAGCTATTATTTTACAGTATGGCTGCCCCTTGTGGTATTATAATTACAAGTTCTAACTATTTCTCATGGAAATCTCGTATGGAGGATGTTCTACGAAGTAGGGGACTTTTCAGGATAACCTCAGGGAAAGAAACAGAACCCACTGATGATGATAAGAAAATTAAATGGGCAAATAGATGTCATGAAGCTCGTGGATTGATTGGAATGTCAATCTCTACTGATTTGCGATTCCACATATCTGGAATTGATGAACCTGATAAAGCTTGGTAAAAGTTGGAATCTATTTTTGATAAACACAATGAAATTTGCGGTCATCAACTTGAGAATGGGTTGCTTTCCTTGAATCCAAATGATTTTTCATACATTCAAGACTATTTATCTAAGTATAAAACTCTTAGACTCTTATGTGCAGAATGCAAGATTAAGAAAGAAGATAAACAATGTATTTATCATATTCTTTACAAACTTGGACCTGCATATTCTATTTTTGTATCTACATTCTACTCCATTAAAGAATCATTGACTGCAGCTAGCTATCAAGAGCCTAGTCTTGAATCCTTTTGTGATTCCTTAATTAGAGAGCAAGATAAGCTCATTCATCTTGGAATAATTAACAATGCAGATACATTTGGGAAAGCCTTATTGTCCCAACAGAAAGAAAAGTCCAAGCCTCCCAAGAAACATAATTCTTGCAATAATAAGCCAAACAACAAGGGTCCCAAACCCTCTCAGTTAGCTCCTTCTTTAAAACATGACAAATGATCCAAGCCAAAAAGAAAGAAGACTGAGCGTCATTGCAATTTTTGTGGGAAAGATAATCATGATGAATCTAAGTGTTTCAAGAAGATGGCGGCCTTGGAAGAAGCAATGAATAAGCACCACATCAGCCTAGATTTGTCTTCAGAATCTAACTCTCATGGACATGCACTTTGTGCTTCTAGTTACTCTTCTACTGCATCTTCTTCTTCTACTTCAAATGAATAGCTCATCGATTATGGAGAATCTTATCATATGGCTAAGGATCAAGCCATCTTTTCTACTATGCATGAATGTAACACCAAACAAATATTTGTTGGTGATGATAGATCTCTAAGT
>LPNX010445405.1:59317-100133 GCA_001517045.1 Pseudotsuga menziesii
TATTTCAGTGATGCACTATGTGTTCCAAAAATTTCCTGCAATTTGTTATCAGTCTATCAAATTACTCATTCAGGTGAAGGTAAAACTGTGACGTTTACACCTCACCAAGTTGTAATCAATAATTTTAAAATCCTCAAAATGTCCTTGCTACTGGAACTGTTGATGATATTACCAGGTTGTACAAATTTAACAACTTTGGGTCATCACCTTTTCCTTTAGTTTTTGTTGCTCATAGTGATAACTTGAGCAAACTTTGGCATGAGCAATTTGGTCACTTAAATTATCGCTCATTGCAACAACTATTTAAAGACAATATGGTGACTGGTATTCCGATGGTATCTTGCAAGGATGGTGTTTGTTCCAGTTGTGTACTCGGAAAACATCATCGGGACAGTTTTGACAAACATACCTATTGGCATGCCTCGGTTCCTTTGGAGCTTGTGCATAGTGACTTGTGTGGTCCTCTTCCATCTGCATCCTTTTCTGGTTTCAAATATTTCTTAACTTTCATTGATGACTACTCCAAATGCACTTGGGTTTATTTCCTAAAACTTAAGAGCGAAGTATTTAACATGTTCTTGGCCTATAAGGCCCTTGTTGAAAAACAATTTAGTCATCAAATTATTAAGTTAAGATCTGGCAATGGAGGAGAATATGTTAACAACAAGTTCACTACTTTCTGCACTGAACAAGGAATCCAACAACAACACACTGTTCCATATACACCACAACAAAATGGTGTAACTGAACGGAAGAACCACACTTTAAAAGAAATGGCTAATTGTATGATCCAATCTAACGGACTAAGTCTTCAATATTGGGCTGAGACCATAAATTGTGCAAATTACATAGTTAATTGCACAACCACTAAAGTTTTACAAGGTATAACACCGGAAGAAGCATGGAGTAAAATTAAACTAGATGTAAGTCACTTTCGTGTGTTTGGTTGTGAAGCATGGGCTCACATTCCGGATGAAAAACGGAAAGCAGTGTAGCCTAAAAGTGAAAAGTGCATATTTGTTGGATATTCAGAAGATGTAAAGGTTATAGACTTCTTCAGCCCCATTCACATGATATAATCATTAAAAGAGATGTTAAATTTGATGAAAATCTCTTGGCCTGCAAACCTAGCTTGGCGGGTGTGCTATCTTTGGCCTACGAGCCTGATTCGGCAATTGTGCCTTCTTATTCTTCTTCTTCCAACTTCCTTGATAGGTTTCCAACTCCAGTTTTTGATGATGACAGTGAGGATGAAAATCCACCTCCGCCTGCTCATGTTCCTCCAATTGCACCAGCACCAATGCCTCCTCGATGGGTCCGTTCAACATGTGAAGCAGCTGGTGATCTTGTCGGTGATCCTAGAGATCAACATCGAACACGTTCTCAGTTTTAGCGAGCTTCTTCCCTTTTGGCTCAAGTTTTCGAGAATCATGATCCAGAAACTTTTGCAGAAGCTTCAAGAAATCCATATTGGGATGCGGCTATGGATGAAGAATATCGTTCCTTAATGGCAAACGATACTTGGGATCTTGTTCCTCTTCCAAAAGGAAGAAAACTTGTTAGATGTAAATGGGTCTACAGAACTAAGTATGCATCAGATGGAAGTGTTGAAAGACTTAAGGCAAGGTTAGTTGCCAAAGGTTTTTCCCAAGTTGAAGGGATTGACTACAATGAAACCTTTGACCCTGTAGCAAAAATGAACTCCATATGCCTTGTTCTTTCCCTTGCATCCTTACATAACTAGGAAGTCCATCAAATGGATGTCAAGTATGCCTTCTTACATGGTGATTTACATGAGGAAATTTACATGGAACAACCTCCTAAATATGTTCAGAATAACTCTAGCCTTGTTTGTCTCCTTAAGAAATTCGTATATGGCCTTAAGCAAGCTCCTAGACCTTGGTATGCCAAAATGGATAGCTTTCTCCTTGACACTGGTTTTTCTAGATGCCATTCTGACCCCAATGTCTATACCAAGAAAGTAGGAAACCATCTCATCATACTTGTTCTCTATGTTGATGATCTTATCCTTACTGGTAGTGACCCTAAACTTATAACCCATGTGAAATCCAATCTTAAGCAAAATTTTGAAATGTCAGACTTAGGACATTTGCATTATTTTCTTGGTCTCCAATTCTTGCAAACCAAAGAAGGAATCTTTCTTTCCCAGTCTAAGTATGCTTGTGACCTTCTTCGTCGCTTCCACATGGAAGATTGTAAACCAACCCCTTCTCCCTTCCAGTTTGGAGTCAAACTTTCGACCACTTGTACTTCCCCTGAAGTAGATGCTAACTTGTATCATCAGCTTGTTGGTAGTCTTTTATACTTGACTCATTCCCATCTTGACCTTTCCTTTGCCGTTGGTCGTGTTGCCCGTTATGCAAACTCCTCATGAAAGTCACTGGAAATCAGCAAAAAGAATACGTTGATATATTCGAGGTACAATTCAGTTTGGGATTTATTATAGTACAGGGGGGAAACCTTTGTTGGTTGGTTTCACTGATTCATATTGGGTCGATCCCGATGATCGAAATTCTACTGCAGGTTATGTTTTCAGTTTGGGATCTGGACCTGTCACTTGGGCTTGTAAGAAACAACAAGCTCTTGCTCTTTCTTCAGGAGAAGCAGAATATCGAGCTGTAGTTAATGCCAGTCAGGAAGCTTTATGGCTTCGACAGATCCTTTTAGAGTTTGGATTCGAGTAGCAGTAGCCTACTCCACTTTGGTGCGACAATCAAAGTTCCATCAAGCTTGCCAAAGATCTAGTTATACATCAACGCATCAAACACATTGATCTACACATGCACTTCATCAGAAATCTTGTTCACGATAGTGTTATTGAAGTTCTCTATTGCCCTACAGATGATCAAGTTGCAGACATCTTCACCAAGTCTCTTACAGAAGCGAAGTTTTCTAAACTTTGGTCTATGTTAGGAGTTCAGGAATGTGTCCTTAAGGGGGGAAACGCTCTAATGCCTACTTCCTTCTCCTAATAGTGTCACTTTTGTAAATCCTTCAATCCTATCCCAAGTTGTTCTTCAGGGGGGATGTTAGGATATTTAGACACTTAGGAGTTAGTTAAGATCAACTTGTGTAATATATTCGTTAGGTAAAAGTGTGTTTCTTTAGTATGCATTTGTAAATATTCTAATCCGACGGTCACGATATGTTTTAGACATAAAGTGATCCGACGGTTCAACTTCTTTTAGATCATACCTACCATTGATCCGTGGCTTAACACCCGATTGGTCTATGATCTCTATTTAAAGAGCATAGAGGGTCCTTGGCAAGTTGATCGATTATGAGAAGCTCATGTAACTTTCTTTCTTTTGCATAATAAATTGCTCCAAGTAGCTATTTGGCTGGGGTCATGGACTGTTTCCCTCTCGAGGGTTTTAACCACGTGACAAACATCGGTGTGTTGATCTGTGATCTATTTGTGTGAAGCGGTTGCTCAAGGTGTTCAGTCTTTTGGGAGTACCCTGTGTACCCGAAGAGAGACACATTAACAAACTTAGCAAACCTTGTCAATTTTGATAAAGGTATTCCCTTTAATTAGAGTTTTACATGCCCAAGTGATCTTAGTTTGTAATCTTTCCCAAAATTCAAATAGTGTTGGACCAAATACTTAAAAAACGCAGAGAACAGGTTGAGATGAGTTCTATCTCTTAATCTTTGTGAAATTAAATGTACTACCTCTAGGGTCATATGATGTTTTAATAGGCATGGATTGGATGGAAAAACAAAGAGTAGTGTTAAATTTCTTCGAGAAAACATTTACATGCTTAAATGGAAAAGGAGAAACAATTATTGTAAAAGGAATACCTAGAAAAGTTTATGTTAGACAGATTTCAACTTTGCAAATGAAAAAGTTTGTACATAAAGGTTGTAAAGTTTTTGTTGTGAATGTAATGAATGACGAACACATGAATAAAAAAGATAAATTAAAATTTGATGATATACCTATTTTAAAAGAATTTTCAGATGTATTCCCGGAAGAGATTCCAGGATTACCTCTGAAAAGAGAATTGGATTTTACTATTGAATTAGTATCGGGAGTTGTACCTAATTCAAAGGCTCCTTATTGGATGAATATGCTAGAACTTAATGAGCTAAAACTACAACTACAAGACTTAATAGATAAGAATTGCATAAGACCAAGTGTATCCCCTTAGGGAGCACATGTCTTATTTGTTAAAAAGAAAGGTGGTACCTTACGCTTATGTATAGATTATCATCAGTTAAACAAGATGACAATAAAAAACAAATATCCATTGTCCCACATAGATGATTTGTTTGACCAGATACACAGAGCAATGATATTCTTAAAAATAGACTTGACATCTGGATATCATCAAGTCAGAATTAAAGATGAAGATATATTTAAAACAACATTCAGAACCCGTTATGGGAATTATGAGTTTGTAGTTATACCATTT
The DNA here is from genome assembly GCA_001517045.1 of Pseudotsuga menziesii. Classification (NCBI taxonomy): domain Eukaryota; kingdom Viridiplantae; phylum Streptophyta; class Pinopsida; order Pinales; family Pinaceae; genus Pseudotsuga; species Pseudotsuga menziesii. The sequence continues at coordinate 63,757 of LPNX010445405.1, forward strand.
GGGCTAACGAATGCTTCGACATATTTTATGTGTTTAATGAACAATGCCTTACGTACGTATTTGGATAATTTCAAGGTTGTCTTCATAGATGACATACTAATTTATTCAAAAACCAAAGAAGAACATGATGAACATCTACAGATAATATTACAAGTTCTAAGAGAATACAAATTGTACGCTAAATTCAGTAAATGTGAATTATAAAAGGATAAAATACAATATCTAGGCCATGTGATATCCAAGGAAGGGATATCATTGGATCCTGATAAGATAATAGCAATAACGGAATGGCATGTTCCTAAAGACGTATCAGATGTACGATTTTTCATGGGGATTACAGGTTATTATTGGAAATTCATAGAAGGATTCTTGAAGATCGTGAATCCTATAACATCCTTACAAAAAAAGGGAAAAAGATTTGTGTGAGATTTAAAATGTGAAGAAATATTTAATACGTTAAAAGAATTATTAATCACTGCACCTATCTTAAAAATAACAGATCCAAATAAGGATTTTGTTGTATGCATTGATGCATGCAATGAGGGCCTAGGTGGATTATTAATGCAAAAAGGTCATGTAATAGCATATGAGTCAAGAAAATTAAAAATACATGAAAATAATTATGCTACCTACTATTTAGAGTTGGCTGCTATAATACATGCTTTAAAAATGTGGCACCATCATCTAATCGGTAGAATATTTTTATTAATGCCTGGTAACATAAGTTTGAAATACTTGTTTGACCAACAAAATTTGAACGCAAGGCAAGCAAGATGGTTAGCTTTCCTCAGCGAATATGATTTCAAGATCAAACATATAAAAGGAAAAGAGAATAAAGTGCATGATGCCTTAAGCTGAAATGTCAATCGAAATTTTATAGCCATTGTTAGCAGCTATAAAATAGAATTGGCCGATAAGTTTGAAGATGAAGTAAAAATGGACAAAGATTATGAAAATTTAAGAGAAAAAAGTTACAGAAAATGAATCTGAAAGTATAAAAACACATTTCAATTTGAATGAAAAAGTTTTAATGCTATATAAAAACAAATTATATGTACCTAATGTACTAGAAATTAAATTGCTGATCTTAAATGAAGTACATAAGAGTCCTTACTCAGGACATCCTGGTTACCAAAAGATGATAACAATGTTAAGAAAATATTATTTCTGGCCCAATATGAAGAACGAAGTGGCTAAATATATAGCTAGGTGTATAGAATGCCAGCAGATTAAAGTTGAGCATCGATACCCAACAGGTTTATTAAACCATTACCAATCCCATATTGGAAATGGGAAATTATCAACCTTGATTTCATAATAGGAGTGCCTAAAAATCAAAAGCAAAATGATTCTGTGATGGTAGTGGTAGACAAACATAGCAAGGCAGCTCATTTTATACCTGTTAAAACTAGTTATAAGGATGCTAATATTGACCTGATATTTTTATGAAGGAAATATTTCGTTTGCATGGAATTCTTAAGATGATAATTTCTGATAGGGATCCTTAGTTTACTAGTAATTTCTTAAAATCATTGTTTAAAGGATTATATACTAAACTAAAATTCAGTACCGCTTATCATCTGCAAACGATGGACAAACAAAAAGAGTAAATCAAGTTTTGTAAGATATGTTATGGATGTATGTTAGGGATCATCTAAAGAAATGGGAAGAATATCTGCACTTAGTCAAATTTGCATATAACAATCATTATCAAGCTTCAGCTAAATTTAGTCCTTTTGAAATACTGTATGGTAGAAAACGTAATACCCCCATTACATGGAGTAATCTGGTTGGTAGAATTAATGTTAGGACCTGACCTATTAAAATAAATGGAACTAACAATGAAACAGGTACAAAGCAATCTAAAAATTGTACAAGACAAATAAAAGAGTCATGCACACCTTAAAAGAACTCAAAAAGAAATTCAAGTAGGTGAGCATGCTTTTGTCAAGGTAAAACCCAGACAAAGCTCCTTTAAGTTGGGGAGTTGTGCTAAATTAGCACCCAGGTTTTGTGTACCATTTGAGATATTGTCAAGAGTTGGACTAGTGTCTTATTAGTTAGATTTTCCACCTAATCTCAAAATACATAACATATTTCATATTTCTATATTGAAAAAGTATTTACATGATGCTACTCATGTAATAGATTGGAATGTTATTCAGGTAGAACCAGAAGAATATTTTCAGGTGGAACCGGACTGTATCCTCGACAAGAGAGAATTTTTTCTCCGAAATTGCACCATTGGACAAGTAAAGTTGCAATGGAAGCACTTTAGTCCAAATGAAGCATCCTGGGAATTGGAGAATCATATGCAGGAGACATATCCAATTTTGTTCCAGGAAGACTTGGATGATACTTAAGCAACATCGAAGACGATGTTGAACTTAAGAGGGGGTGTTTGTAACCCACTTAGAAATAAAAACATTTTATTTTTGTGAAAAGACATTACTTTAAAATATATTGTAAAGTTTTATGTTGTTGACCAAGGATGGTAAAAAATGACTGTAATTGAATATTTTATTATTATATAACTAAAAGAAAAGACACCTATCCAAAGAGGATTGTTGAAGAGTATTCACTGATCCACTAGGAGGAATGATCTACTATAGAAGACAAAAGTGACAATTGGCAGTAACAACATTCACTTTCTAGCTCTTGCAGGAGGAAACTTCCCTATTATTGTGGTCATGTTCCCAAGAAAGGAGGAACTGAGTAGGTGGCTCATTTAATTGCAAATCTGAACCAAAGACTTAGGCAAGCTTATATATACCATCAAATGTGCAAAAGGCTCACTACAATTCTCAATATTGAACTTGTGGATTTACTAGAAACTACAAAGTTAGGCACACAAGAGGAAATTCGATGAGGGGAAAGTTATAGTGAAATGCTAAGATTTTTTTTACCGCAAGTGTGAATGTTAAGTTATAGAGAGTATTGAATAGGATTCTACATAGAATCTCTATCCTGGTGGTTCAGTGAACAGGCTCGGGGATCCTAAAGCAAGTAATCTTGGCTGCTTTCAGGAGATGGTTAGGAGGAATGGTCTTCTTTGGGTGTTTGTCCACTTCAGAAGTTAACAAGTTCTACATTGTTCTAGAGTTTTAACTTTAAAATTGTTTTATGTTTATATTCTGAGACATTTTCATAAATGTTAAGAGTTTCTAAACTGTTATTTGCTTTCAAAATAAGATAGGAAGTTTTATTTCTAGGAGAAATAAATTTTACTGTGTAAACAATTTTTCATAGTAGATTATCCCTCGAAAGGCTTATTAAATTCTGAATTATTCCCGTTACTAATACACAACTGAAAGGCTTATTTTTTATAAATTACCCAATACCATTGCAAACAACCGAATAACTCATCTTTTATTTTACAAAAAATGAATTAGGGTTAACATATTACAATTAACAAATAGTAAATTTAACTATAAAAATCAAACCAACTTTCCCATCTAAATTTATTCTTATGACAGGTCAAGAGTTCAAGCCTATAAGGCTAAGATTTTTTTCCAAGTAATAAAATAACTGGAAACTACATCGAAAATACCCTAGGTTCAATAACAAAGTAAGGCCACAACCAAGAATGGATCGTACCCATCCGAAAATCAGATTGGTAACCTTTTTAAATTAACGTTTATACAAAATTTTTCTAAAAGTTATAAACTATCTTAATAATATTTTAAATCCATAGTAAAACCAAGATTTCAATGGCCTTATCGCCTTATAATCTTTGTAAAATTAATTTCATGGAACAATAAACAAACTATGAATTCTACACAGAGTAATCTTTTCAATTCATCAGTTACAAGGTAAACCCAAAAGCAAAATGATAGAACTAAACCAAGATAGAGGTGAAATCGCAATAATGTGTGGTGTTTAAAACCTTGAACAAAATTTTAGATTAAAAGTATCAAAATACATCTTTTTACGTAGACTCATAGTCTGTAAAGATTTCAGGAGTATAAAATATCAACATTGTTCATGGCCTAAAGGCCTTTTAAAAACCATATAAATTATCTCTATCAATAATGCCGTAAAGGCAAAAAAAAAACACATAAGTGTTTACCGTCAACAGAACAGCTCGAAGGAACCCTGGTATGTCCAAAACAAAATCAGAACAAAAAAGAACTCTATTTTTCCAGCTTGTGAAATCTTTTCATAGTCCAAGAACGAAGGATTCAAAGGACTTTTGGGTCTTACCAGAACCCTTCGATGTCGGTACCCTCAATCCTAACTTCTTCTGTAAACCCAACTCGTCGAGCACGTTACGAAACCCTCCTATCAGTAAGACATTTTGGAAGAGGGTTAAATTGAGCTTCAACATTATAATGTTAAATCGAAAACTGAAAGCAAAACAACATGAAGGAGTATCTTACCTCAATGAAGGAACCAGTGTTGAAAATTCAGCGAAGGAATAAGTGTTGAAACCTCAGCGAAGAACCCATGGAAACGTTTATCTATGCAAAGGTACCAGTGGAGGATGAGTCTATGACTCTCCAAGTTGCGATAATCATTTCTTTGGCAAGTATTCTTCTCTGCAAAAAGGGTCGAGCCCTTGGCTCTCTCACAACTCAACAAAACACAAAAATAAGTCCTTTCAGGCTTCACTTAGGGTTTTACCCTTTATGCAGCTGGGAAGCACCAAAGAGCCCTTCACGTGGGCACTTTTACACCTCCACCAACTTCCACGTAGATTGATTTTTCACCCACTTCACTATAGTTCCAAACAGTCCTTGAAAATTATATCAAAACCATGGTTTAAATGTTTACAACAATATCAAAACCTATTATGTATTGACCTTTTCTCTTTTGTGAAAATCACTATTGAAAACTCATTGATCCTGTACTCCTTGTTTGTCACCCTAGGTTCGTAGTAGTTGCAAAGGTGGGGCTAACCCATATTTTACAAGACACCTGCAATAATAAAAAATTTAACATACGTTAGCTTGAAATAAGTTAAGAAAGCCCCTAAAAACATGTAAACATGACAACGGAATGGAGTTAGTAAGCAGAGGGTTTAGGATATAAAAAACATGACGAAATCAACCACACAAACTGTAAACTACGTCAAGCAGGCATGGCACTTAAATCTTTACGATAAAACAAGTCAAATTTTATTCCAGTATTAGTGTTGTATGTTTCATAATTGTTGTCATCGTAACTGAGTTGTTAATTTTGAATTGTTAAGTCATAGTTTTAAGATAATTCCTAAGATGAAAGTGGATGTAGGATTACCATGAGCTATGTGAAACTATATCGAAAATTGATCTAAAACCTCATATTAATTTTTTTTTACTTAAGGAATTTTGGAGTTGCTACATTATTCATTATAAATTCTGCAACACATAGAAAATGAATCTATTTTTATTAAGGCCGTATCTATTGTTATTTTTCTCACTCCACTCCTGGTGATATTTAATGTGATAAGTTTGTATGATATGTAAGAATCTGCTATAGGTTTTCCCATCTTACTAGGTTAACTGATAGATGCATACATTGTTATATGAATTTGTGCACATCAAAACTGGCTTATCTTTGCCATCATGTACACTGCAAAAGGAAATAACTCCCTAGTAATAAAAACAAAACAGATAGAATAAGTTGTTCATCTCCAATTGCGTTGATGAAATCATAAGAAGCTGATACAACAATAACCATCAACGAATGAGAGGAAACACATGGGAAAATATCTTTACCTACTACAGTGCCAATGCAAATGCCTATGTCAAAAAATAAAAATGACAATTAGCTTAAGGGTCAATTCTATGTTATTCCACAACTACTTAACCAATTTATTCAGGAGATAGGAACTTATACATAAACATAAATAGAAGAGTATCATGGGTGCAACAATCGGTATGAGGACCATTCTTGCAATAGAAAACAAACATCGCAACTTCAACATCTGAAAGGAAGGGAGACCCAATTAATGAGGTTGAGTTCTGCACATAATCAATATGAAAGGAAGGGAGACCACATCCACACTTTCCTACACAAAAAGGGTAGTGTGTGTGTGTATATATATATAAGTTTGTATGTATGTATGTATGTATGTATATGTATATGTATATCACCTCATGTACTTTTCCTTCGACAATTCTCATATGGAGCGTCCAATCATACCGAGCAGTGGAGCAAGGAGGAACAATACGTAGTAAGGATAAGGAGAAGAGTCGAGGCATATAGGGAAGGGGAGGGACATATAATTCCCTTTGTAGATTATGTAGGTCAATAGGGTATAAACCATGTGCTCTAGCTGCTTAGCATCCTAGACTCCAGGTAGACTTTTGCATGAGCCTATATGCATGCATGCACTTCGACACTTTGACTGCACAAATTATTGTGAGGTCAGAGTGAGCAAGTGCAACTCCAAGTTTTTCATATTCTAGTACATGTTTGTCAGTGTGTCAAATCCCATCATATCCTGATCAAAATGAAAAGGTAATCCACACAATAAGAGGGGGAAGGGAAAAAACATGGGAAAATTGGTTGATTTAACAATGAAAGTATAACATAAAAATTTGGATTCCATGCAGCTCGAATGCCAAAAGCTGATCGTTAAAGTTTTTCCCTGAAAGGAAAGGAATAATAATAAGGATCAAACCATAGTTTCATTATTGGATAGTCATGATTATAATTAGTTTCTTATAGTTATCAATTGGTTTTGTATGGCATTTTAGTTATAGATCTAAATATTTTTTATGTGGGTAAGCTTGAAAATCCTTCTATTATTGTACAAAAATCAAAGAACCATAATTACAAAATTAAGAGCCTTGTAGAGAGAGCATAACTTATCCAATTATTCATCCAGGTCTCTTATATCTGATGATATCATCAAATTCGACTAAAAAAAGTCATCAAATTGTTACATAATTTCTTGAGACCTGACCTAACTATCTTTTTATCAACAAGACTTAGAATCTACAAAAATCATAAAAATCAGACCACTAACCCAAAATGAGAGAAACATATGCCTCACATTAACCAACCAATTAGATATGAATTCACACGTTCATAGGTTTTGCTTCGTCTTCCTTTTGGGATGTCATGGCCTGACCATTCTCTAAGTCCCACTTCTGCATATTTTCCACTGTATGTGTGAAAGACAGAGCTGCCAAGTCTTGAACCACTTCTAGGTTGACAATGCTTCTCAGCATGTCTTGCCTAACACTGTGAACTATCTGATCCACTAGGTCACTATAAATATTGGTCTGTGTTCAGAGACAAGGGTTACTAATCCTAGTGGAAGAGTGGTTGTTGAGGACAAAGAATTCCCTCACACCTATGTGTTGATGAAGGTGGTATAAAAGCCGATGTCCATGCCGGTTGATCAAAGCATAGTCTCACATTGTAATTTCCTATTGTAAAGATAATGTTTCATTCAATTAAAAGCCATAATTCCTGGAAAACATTGTAATGTATGTGATTGTTTCTATTTTCATTTCAGTTGTGCACATTGATCCACATCCCACTCACGTGGTGTCTACATCTAAATAAATCATCCCATAGCCCATTTACAAAATGGCCACTTACTTGTGATGCAGACAAGCACATTCATTCCAAGTACATGGCAACATCCAAAACATTGTGCAAAGAGGCCAAGATCTCAATGCTTATCTTTGACCACAATAACAATAGGGCCATGGGGTCTCCTCGATCTAAGCAATGGCAAAAATGGTTCACAATCCCTTGTCTTATTTCAAGTGTTGAATAGTGGAACTGTGATAAAACTACCAATGCATTGAACATGTAGTCTCCTGCTTCATAATAGAAACTATGTAATCAGAACAAATGAAATTTAGCCAATGTGCAATCAATATCTTTGTTGTGTGAACTACAAATCACCATATCCTTTGATTTAATGCCAATATATATATTTCCATAATCTATCATTTGTCTCTTCATATCAAATAATTTTATCAAAGTTGTTTGGCAAAGTTACTTAAATGCACTAGTCAACGAACCCCACTTGCTATATTTTCCAAAGTTATTGGTGTCAGTTGAGGAGAATAAACAACATTCAACAAAACAAGTGAACAAAATATACATAAGGCTTAAATCAACGAGCAATCAATCAGACAACACACATTTGTGTACCAACTCCTTGATCACAATAGATCTAAAGAGACTACTGCAAAATGAAAACATATAGGAAAGTGAGGAGGGGATGTTAGGTAGCTCTAGACACAATCTGTTTTTCATATCTATTAGTAATGTAATGGAACACCAAGGAACAACAATCAAAATAGACAATGCAATATCATTCACTACTTTCCAGGCTACATTTGAATAATGTTTCATTATATAATAAGCAACTATTTTCATAAGCTAACCAAAGATATGTAGGAAAGCACATTAATCATAACAAAGTTGGTATTTTATTGACTATGATACTAAAGGAATGTTTAACTCAAATTGTAAGTACCTTGTAGAGAAACGGCATCATCAACACCACAAATAAGAAGAAAATTCCTATAGCAAATGCAAATAAAAAAATGATATAGCAAATTATCATACAATTAATTTGTAGTGTGGAATGTTTATTGCAAATGAACATATAGCTATTTCTAGAGACATGCATTGAAAATGCACTTTGCCACTCTCAAAGAAGGAAAAATAAAATCAGGGGAAAATATGAAAAGGGGAGAAAGGAAAAAACAAAAACAACAAAATCAAATTTTCAGCTACACCTATGCTATGAAATATAAACCATGAACCCACAACCTATTTGTTCTCTGTTTTTAGCAAACCCTGCTATGAGACTAGTCCAATGGCATCCGCAACACACCCCATGAATAAACCTACATAACCAAAGAAACCCCGCTTCGGGAACAACAATAGACAAAAAATTAACGAACCCAAGCTTGAACCCTAACCTTTTGAGCACTAGCCTAACTTGCACCCGCACCAAAAGCTGGCCCCAATTCCAACTCCTAGTGTCAACAGACAACCATAGACCCGAACTAGTGTTAAATAACCATAATCTTACTAATCAAGCTCCAGAACCATAGACCCAAGTTCAACTTTGCCACCTTCAAATAAACCTGTCCCAATATTATTAAGTGTGCCACCTTTAGATAAACCCCATCCACGCAGCTACCCTCATTGTTATTATTATTTATATGATTCAGGTATCCCATCTCATAACATCGAGTATGGCTCTCAATAGAAGCAATCATCGCTTCAAACATGGTCAGTGTCCTCCATTTCAGAATGCTTGTCAAAGCAGTCTTGCACAGAATCAAGGTGGCTTGAACTAATGAGCTTTTACTTTCTTTTACTTTCTTTTCACATTTTAGTAGACCAAAGAAGGGAGGGGTAGTGCAGGTAGAGACAATAGAAGAGTCAGTTTTTGGGTTCTTTTCTTCTCTGCAGTTCTATTATAGGATTAGAGTCGGTTTTCGGGTTTTGAAATACACAGGCTCTAATGACTTCATGTCCGGTGAAGGTTTTGGATTCAAACCCACCCATATCCATTCCCTTTCCCTGGATAGTCCTCATTGATTTAAAGGTAGGCCCGAAGCAAGACTTTGCTTCTTATCTCCAGGTTAAGGGTTAGTGTAAGGGATTTAGGGTTAGGGTTAGGTCAAGAAGGATTAAGGATACACGCAGGGACAGCGAGGGTTTTGTTTAAGAGGGAGATAACTTGGATATCATGGTATTCTATAGTTACTATGTTTGGCTTTCAGTAGGAGGATTTGAAACCTCGGTTTTTGGTGCAGGAACTGTGTTTTAGGAGGACTTTTTATGTGAGATGGCAAGGGCAAGGGCATTGCTGATTGGAGACCATGGTAGAAGGTAGGGTAGTGGGAGATGTTTTTCTAGATTCTCCTTATCCATGTAATATCGTGCCTTTTCATACAATGGAGGCACTTGGTTTAAAATCCACACTGCCTATTACTAGGCTCTTGTTTCTTCCCCCAACATCGACCTGGACAATGCAAGTCTAGCAGGTCTGATTGAGGACACTCATATTGATGTCGTTTCGGTTCGAGTTTTATCGACATTCATATTGATGTCATTCCTTTTCGAGTTTTATCGACATTCCAAATCCCGAGAATGTAAGATAACAAGTACCACTCCTATCCTGTGCTGATTGGCACTCCTTTTATTGTGGTTGTTGAGAATTTCTCGGTGCAAGATTGACGGGTTGGTTGTGAAGGATGACAAGATTATTAGGTTTCCTTTTTTTTAACAACAAAGGAGAGAAAAACGTAGGGCTTTAAAATGGTGTTCTACTGAAATACAAGACACTACCATGTTCAAGGCGATGACTCACAATAGTCATCGGCAGGGTTCTGCATTGGTTTATCTTTTCCAGACTCTATGAATGCTATAGATTGCTTATGTGAATTGGGCAGGCTTCTGCATCCAATTCACTTGAGAAATCTAGAGCATTCATAGAGCATTCATAGAGTCTGGAAAAGAGAAACCAATTCATAGAGTCTGGAAAAGAGAAAGCAATCTGAGATGCAGATGCTGGGAAAGGTCTACAAGTTACAAACACAATCCTTAGTTGGAGTAAGTTTCAAAACCTGTATACTTATCTTCCAAAGCAAATGGTTGTCATGCAAAATGAGTAAACGGCTAGTAGAAAGCAAATATGGTTAAATCATTTCAAGAATGGACACATAATAACTCCTACATTTTTCCACTTCAATTGGGTTGTTATTTTTATTTATGTATTTAGTTTCTGCGGTTTTCATCTATCTAGCAGCACACTGCAACTTTGAACTGCTACATTTTCTTTGTTAATGCTATAGTTTTTTCTAGTACATAGTATATCTACATATAAGTTAAGTTTTATATTTTCACATACATCTGTACTGTGCACACCTATCCTACAATTCTTCTATCCTTGTACTGTTAGTTTATTACCCTGCATTGTTGTAGGCTTGCCTCAGACTTTTTTTTCTTTATAAATTTATACTATGCATGAATTTACTAAAGCCACCATTTAATATGATCTCTGGCAATTAATGAGTAATCATCTTTATATTGTTACTATTTCAGCAAAGTTGATAAGTTACTTAAACCTACACAGAGCGGTTGCAGTTTTTGATCAAAAAATGGCATTCATATATATTGGGGTAGCGGGATAGGCAACAGACATAAGCTAATCGAATAGATTCAATTGAGCTGATGTCTAATTCTTGCAAAACTTGTTTGCTTTAACGATTTCCATGAATCCATCCTTACGCAACAAATGGCTACTATCCCTCATTGATTTACCATTGACTTCGCACTTGAAATTTGGTTTCCAAATGATCTAAGGTAGCAGGATTTGCAGTAGACCCAAGCCTATGGAGCAGAATCAATTTAGCTGACGTGTAATTCTTGAAAAACTTGTTTTCTTAGTGATTGTCAAGGTATCCTGGCACTTATCTGGTTAATATTTTGGGTCTTTCCAATCTCAACTCTTACTGAAGATCGAAACAGTGAGGAATCTGAACTGCAGTTTGAGTTAGTCTGTCTATTATTTAAATTGTGGTTAAACTTTGTTTTTCCCTGGGTGACAAGAACTGTAACTTGAGTTAAGGGAATCAAATGTGTTATGATGATGTGTTATGCCAAAGATGTTAGAACTATAGATTGAACTTGAAATTATATTCAAACCATTTCCAGGTTAGCTGTTGGCGGTAAGGGAAATCTTCTGATGCAACAAAGTTTATACCTACTCAAAATTTTGTCTTTGTTTATTGATATGGATGTTGTTGGTTGGATGATTTATTTGCATTTGGCTATTCTCGAATTCACAAGTTGCTACTCAACTGATGTAGTGAAAACTGTAAAGCTTCCTACAAATGTTATCAGAATTTGAAGCTTTGAATTCTTGCATAGTTAAAAATGATTCTGGGCTCTACGAGTAAATGTTAAATGTTACAAGCGTAATTTTGTAGAATGTAAATAAGATAAATTTAATTTGTGCTATATAAGACTATGCAGAAACCAATCAATGTTTGCAAATTAAAATTTTTGTTAGCATTGTAAATAGAATGAGAATATATGGAGCATAAAAATGTTAAAGTTTTGGTTAGGTCAGGGTTTGATATTAGCAAATTGAGATTTTTTATACTTTAATGCATAAAAACATAACTAGATCCAGAATTTAACTGCCATAATACTTCAAAACATAATTTCCATCTCTTTCAACTTTAACACTCCAATGATCATTGTGTTAGAGTTGGTCCTTGAGATGATTTACCAATTGCCATAATCAAAACACGAAACGTAACAATATTATATCTAATGAAAAGATCAATATCAATGTATAAGAAATAAAGCAGAAATAGCAGTACTAGTTAACAAAGAATAATGCTAGTCTAGAACTTTTTGGATCAGCCTTATACTCTGATACTTTTAGGTTTAAAACTCGTCCATGAAAGGACAAGTTACTAGAGGAACAATTGACATATATTGAGAGAGAGAGAGAGAGAGAGAGAGAGAGAGAGAGTCAGAGTGATGTAGGTTAAGGTTATATACATACACAATATTTAACAAGATACCTTAGTCACCTAGTATGAAGACCCTTGTCATTTAGGACACCCACAAATCTGTTTGAGGTGCGTTGCAAACAAGCCATGGCCAGAGAGAAGGTCAAAACATAGTCACAACTCACTAGTATACACAATCAGTCAAGGTTTAGTAGTCACAACCAAGTCTTGGAAGGACACAATCTCACACAGTCCATGGAATCAGGTGCATAAGGTCATGGCCCAACTGGAGAGGCACCACACCATCTATGGATCAACCTAATGAGAGATAACACAGTCTCAAGCCAATAAGGGAGACTACCCATACTCATGGCTAAACGAATAAAGTCTATTAACAAATAAGCCCTAGTCATAACATACGTAGCAACCCTAAAATAATGACACCCAAGCTAACGGTCCAAGAGCAACTCACAGTCTATAATAACAACAAAAAGGTGAAATTTGAATCATTGATAAGTTTCATAGAGTCATGACCCAACAGGAGAGACAACACAATCCACAAGTTTGCTGCGAAAGATCCTAGTCCACAACACAGTTCACGGCTAAGCAAGAGGAACACTAACTGTCCACGGTTCATGGTTCACGGCTTAGCAAGGGCAACTCTAATTAGTCCACAACACAGCTCACAGTTCAGAAAGAGGGACTCTAATATTCCATGGTTCACAGTGCAACAAGGGGACTCTAATATTCCATGGTTCACAGTGCAACAAGGGGGACTCTAATCGGTCCACAACACGCTTCACGGTTTAGCAAGAGGAAGGAGCAACCTTCAAACTCAGATATGATGACCCATGGATAAAGCAACGAAATCCGAGCAGTAGATGTCAAACATAAATATTAGAGCTGAGATCTAACTTCTTGGATGATTACAATGAATGATAAGACTTGCTTTTATAACTTGAAAATAAATCTAGAGGGGTCCTTCTTCAACCTTAGCTTTTAGGGTGGTTATCAATAAGACATAAATTAAAATTAAAATTAGGTTGACTTAGTATACAATACCAAGGGTCAAATGGTCACATAAAAAATAATAATAAAAACAATAAAATAAAAAGTTGACTTAGGATAGGGTACCAATGGTCCAATTGTCTTACAAATTAAAGAAACATAAAAATCAAAGTCATCATACTAAAGGTACATGCAATAAGGGTTCTAGGACCAAGTAAAAGATAAAGGACCATAGGTCAACTAAAGGGGTCTTAAAATGAAGGTAAGACAACCCCCATACCCCCAAGACCAAGGTGAACCATAAAGGCGGGGGTTGAACCTCTCTTTTTGTTGGGGCTCAACCTTCAAGGTCCCTTATTTTGGCAACTCTGCGGTTTTGGGTTTGAAGCTGTAAGCGGAGTTGCGGCCCAAAATAGTCTTAGGGGTGTCGGGGTTGGGTCGAATCCCCTCTGTTTGTAAATAACCCATGGTTTGAACTCATGGTTTTTAAGCCCATGGTTTAAGCTCATGGTATTGTAATAGTGCGCTGGTATAAATATGCACTTTTGTAAAGGAGTAAGGTTAGGCTTTTGAGACTTTGGATGTATGATGATTTGATGCGAAGGAAGAAAGACCTATTTTAGGGTTAAGGTTAAGTCCCAGTTGAGTGCGTGGACGACCTCTGCAGCTGAGTGCGCAGAGGATTTTGTAAAAAGGGTGCTGCAAGCTGAGTGCGCAGCTTAAGGGTGCTGAGAAGATCTGCAGCTGAGTGCACAGATCAGAACTGTGGTTCTTGTAAAGACTTGAATATAAACACAGTTCTGTGGATGTAGCCCCTACACTGGGGGTGAACCATGTATATCTTGTGTTGTGGTGGTTCTATGTTTTGTTTCTGTTCTGTTATGCATCTGTTAAAGTAGATAAAGAATAAAGTAAGATAAAGCTGTTAAATAATAACTTCGCTGTGAATTCCCAGTAAGGGTTGAGCAAGTAACTGAATGTTATATAAACTACAAAGTTATTTAAGTGATTGTTGAAGCTATTTATTGTATGATTATTATTTATAAGACTAAACATACAGTAATATCCCTCTTGCGCTTGCAGAAACCTGATTCTGCGGCACCCTATAGCTGTTTCGGGTGAGACTGCAACCTGTTCGTAGGTTGTTACCGAAAGGGCCAACACTATGGGTCTTTTGTTGGTGCAAAGCTAAAGGTATAAAACCTGGATCTGCCCATAGCCCAACAAAGTGGTTCCGTTGCTGGTTGAATAGGATCTGTTCAAGAGGGATTTACGTCGTACCTTGAGGGATATGTTTTGGAGGCCCTCAGTGAAAGAAATCGGTGACTGGATCGAAGAGACCTATCTAAAATTTGCCGAACAAGAAAATAAGGATCCTCGTCGTAGCTCAGATGACTTCTTACAAAGGTACGTTTTTACTGATATTCATGCAATTTTCTTTGGTAGTATCCACATAGAATTGCACCAGTGGTTATCCAGGTTGACAGAGAGAAAGACAAAATTCAAGGAAGATCAGTTTCCTGCCTGGACCCCCGGAAGAATTAAGATATTGCAAAGAGTGAACAACGCGGTCTCAAGGGCTGTTGATTTCTAGACGACGCGAACCCTTGAAGCATTTGTGACGGAGTTCGCCATAGACACACATACTTCATTCAGCGAAGCAGAAAGACAGTTCTTCAAAGGACCTAGGGTTAAGTACTTGAATTCATTTGGTCTAAATATTAAAATGCTTTTGGCTGAGAAAGGCATATTGCTTATTGAATCTGATTGCTAGATTTTCTATTACTAACCTATGTTTGGAAGTGAAAGTCACTGCGACAAGCAAAGTGGTTTGCTTCGCAGCGATAAAAGATACAAGAGAGATCTTGGATTCAATATCCTTGGCCAGAATAACGTTGATACCCCGCTAAGTCCCAAAGACTCTAACTTTAAACAAACCCCTTTTGTTAGAAACCCTCCTATCACGCCGCAGCGCAGACCTGTTAGACCTGAGAACCCATCGCAGTCTGAAAGTAACCCTAACCCTAGTAGTCCTGTCGCAGGTCAGTCTCCCTCAGTAAGTTCCCCTCCCCCTATTGCCAGTCCCCCTCCTCCCCTCTCCCGATCCAATATGGCCCATGTGCACGATGATATCAAACTGCCAGTCTTTAAAGGAACTAGATCAAAGGATCTGAAGCAGTTTTGGTTCCTGTGTGAAGTTGTTTGGACTGCAAAGAGTATTATGGATGAGAATACAAGAAGAGCACAACTATTCACCTCTTTTTGAGACCGGGCCTTGACCTGGTTTATGAAGTTTTCTAGCACTCAGAATTACATAATGGCCAATATCAAAAAAGTTATTATAAAGGAATTTAAGAAACCTAAATCAAAGTCGCAGTGTATAACTGAGCTAAAGGAAATTCAGCAGTGTGGGACTTCGATCAGAGGTTCAAGGTCCTGCTGGATCAAGTCAGTTTTACTATTGGACCAGAGAAACACAAGGAATGGTTCATTGCAGCTTTGTTACCTCA
The DNA here is from genome assembly GCA_001517045.1 of Pseudotsuga menziesii. Taxonomy (NCBI): domain Eukaryota; kingdom Viridiplantae; phylum Streptophyta; class Pinopsida; order Pinales; family Pinaceae; genus Pseudotsuga; species Pseudotsuga menziesii. Next base: position 79,712 of record LPNX010445405.1, read on the forward strand.
TATCAGGACCCCACTTATGCAGCAGAAGGTTGCTGATCAGCAAGAGGCATTAGAAATTGCCATGAAGCTTGAAACAACTCTTGTCAGAGATAATTCTGGCATAGCCCAGATACAGGCGTAGTTAGCAGAAATGGCCTTGGAGCTGTGCGACATGAAGAAAGGCAAAGCTGTTTGAGAAGAGGTTTGGTGTACCCGCTGCAAAACAGAAGGACATGACAAGGAACAATGCGCTGCACCAAGAAACTACCTGAGTACCGGTGCACCAAATCCGTTTAACCTTGCTGTCCTCTATTGTGAGATTTGTCAAAAAACTGGCCAGCATCGACCTGAAGATTGTTATCTGCTACAGAGGTATGTCCAAGTTCCTAAGAATCCCTACTGTCAGTTCTGCAAGTCAGTCAGACACAATGCAGATGAGTGTTGCAGCTTTGACCTCATGAGAGAGTGCACATATGATGCTTATCGTGTATGGAATGATGCACAAGGAAATGATAGATATGGCTACTGTGGTGGTAACCCAGGTTGAGGTAACTTCAGAGGTCGTTGTAGTATGCCTGGACGAGGTCAGAGCCAGGTTATTTGCTATAACTGCAATCAGGAAGGACATGTAGCAAGAGACTGTCAGAACCCAACTACGACATTCCGATATTGTAGAGCAGTTGATCATGTTATTGAGAAATGTCCACAGTTGATAGAAAAAATACAAGAAAGGAATGGCCCCCCTACTCAGAATGTTCAGATGATTGCTGTAGAGAAAAGACCTGTCCCAGCTATTAATGTTGTTACAAGGAGTGGATCTATGACGCAAGTTTAGAATACAGAGAAATAGCCTGCTGAGGCTCGGGTCCGTAAGACCCCAGAGAAAGTCCTAGCCTTTGATGTTAACAGAGAAAAAGAAACATTCATGGAAGCTAGGCAAGACTTTGCTGATCCACCTGTAGCAATGACGCAACAACACCACCAGTCATCGCAGTTACAAGAAGCTTCGCCAGATCAAGTAAGTGCATTAACATCTTTTTTACAGAGTTGTATGAAGTTATTACGAAACAAGACTGCTCTGAATGAGCTACAAAAGGTTCTCCAGTCTTGTGAATCTCAATGAAACCCTGATAAAGGAAAGACTGTTAATAGAGTTAGAAGGACTGGAAGGGAAATGAGGTTGCATGTTTAGATAGGAGAGTATGATATGACTGAAATCATTTTAGATCTGGGATCAGAAGTAAATGTCCTAACAAGGCAGACTTGGGAACAAATGGGAAACCCTACCCTTGAATGGTCCCCTATACAGTTGAGATTAGCCAATCAGCAGAATATTGTGCCTTTGGGTAGACTCCCTAGTGTACCAATAGATATTGATGGAGTCAGTACCTTAGCAGACTTTGAGGTAATTGAGATAATTGATGACAACAACCCCTATCCAGCACTGCTAGGAATTGAATGGGCAATAGATAATGATGCAGTAATCAACCTTAAAAAGAGACAGATGACCTTTGAAGGAAAAGGCCTGAGAGTCATAGTACCATTGGACCCTTCTCAAGGAGAAAGGTACACAAAGTCAGTACGAGATGAAGAACAGGATGTTTTAGATCATATTTACAACATCACCGCTAAAGAAGAAGACTATGTTAACCCTAATACTGAAGGAATAATGGATTGGCAGTGTGACAGTTCTTGTATGACTGACTCAGATGATGGCCTAGAGAATTGGCAGAATAGACTGTATGAGCTACATGGACATCGATGTGCAAGAATTGCCAAGTCTCTTAGATGGCTTGGCGCACATACAAGAGCCTTACCTATTTTTGATGGTTCAACAGACCCAGAAGAGTTTATTGTGCAGTTCTCAGAGCAGGTACCAGATTCACAGAAAATGGAGACTCTAGATTTAGCATTCAGAGCCACAGTTGCTAGATGGTGGAATGGCCATAAGAAGCACATTCATAGTTGGGAAGCTTGTCAAAAGTTTCTTCGCCTAAGATTCATAGATCGGCCTCAGGAGGTGCGAAGCAGATTTGATGGTCAGACCAGCCCTCAGGAAAATTTGGAATAGTGTTGTGAAGCATGGAAGCATGTACCTTCTGAAGAATGGGTACATAGGTATGTACATACTCTAGAACCTGTAGCAAAGAATTGGTATGCAAAGGTAGAGCTTCGCCATGGTACTGTAAGTTGGAATACTCTTGTTGATAGTTTTGTGCTTACATTTTCCATTAATGAGGGTTTCCCTACTCTGGAGGCAGCTATTAAGCTGCTCCATACTAAAATGTTTGATGATAAAGGCATAGCTGAGTACTAACCTGATTGGAAGGAACAAGAAGCTAATGTAGTAGAATGCTATAACCTCGCCATTGATGAAGATGATGACCCTCGCAACATCAATATTCCTGATTCAGAAGGACACTGCGAAGTACATGGACCGGCAATCGAAGCACCTGAAGTAACTCAACCCCTGAAGACAAGGAAAGTAAATATTGGAACAGAATAAATGCCTAAGTACGATACCATTGGAGACTATTGGGACGAAGAAATGGTAAGTAAAGTGACTGAACTTCTCCATGAATATCAGGCTCTATTTCTAACGAATTTCTCAGAAATGAAAGGAATCATTGAAGCTGTGGAAGATATTCTGTCGTGGGTCAAAGCTCGAAGCTCTGACGAAGTTAGTGTCAGGAAGTGTCGAATGTCCTTATTGTGGCGCAGCCGGAGCTACTGGCTGTGCCAAAGACGGAAAGATGTGTTGGGACTTAAAATCCGACCGTTGCAAGAAATCAAACTTGGCGCCGCCGGTACATTAACTGTATTAACTGCTTGTATTAATGAGATCTTGGGAAATCTACCACCGTTTGGACAAGATCTCTGTCAGATTTGGTGTCTTCAATGCACAGTTAGGACAGATGTCATCGATGGATTCTATAAAAAGACAACCAAGCTTACGAAGTTTGTATTACGCATTTCATTGAGTCCTACAATTGTGTCCATGTCAGCTGATCACGAATTTCAGGACCTATTGAGAGAATTTGAATAGAGGGGTATGCTGAACCTTATGAGCAATCCACCTGCGTCTACACCCCGTGAAGATACTCCCCCAGCACCAACTCAACCAATGCAGACACGATCTACCAGGAAGAAATTTAAACCAGAAGTACGCTCCAAGCAAAACGAAGACAGACACAAGCAATCAGGGCAAACATCGGAGGATCCCACGATGAATCCGTCCGGTTCAGCAGAGATTCCACCGGAAGGGGATGAGAACATTGCACCACAGCGTGCACCATATCTTCAGCCTATTCGACCAGGAGTTCAGCCACCTCGGCGGAACGCCAAATTCACATTACGCACCCCTTCGCTACCACTGGGTGTGCAGTTAGTCGGGACAATGACAGGAAAGATAAATCGGCTCAAGTACACCGACCATGGTACAAATGATCATGGGAAGTTTCCATAGTTCGCACCGGGAACATACATGCACTTCGTCAAATATTTGGAGACTAGAGCGACATTACTAGAAGTGAAGCAGTGAGCTACTGGCTTGGATAAAGCTGGGTTGTTGAAGATGCTCGAAATTCCCCACTTTGGTCGCAGTACACACGTGACCATAGTAGTCAAGCAGCTCTTGGCATTAGTGCATGATGGGCACCTATGGATAGGAGACCAGTGAATCCCTATTACTGGAGAACTGATTCATAAGATCACAGGCTTGCCAAAGGAAGGACCTGATCTTGGAATCGAATTTCCTTCAAAACACGAAGATACGAAGCTGGCACAAAGCATGAAGGACCGCTTCGGCCTGACGAAATGGAAGCGAGGGTATCAGACCTCGACCATTAGGCACCAGAAAATTTGATTCGCAGCTGAGCTTTTAGCATGCAAGCTAATGTGAAAGTGCAGACCAAATGAAGTACCTGCCCTGATTATCAGTATTGCTACGAATTGTGCCGAGGGCTACAGTTACAACTAGGCAGCATACATTGCGAAGGAATTCCTTGAAGATGCTCGCGACACTCAGGAGAAAGGTAGACCTTTTCACTACTCATGGCTGATAGTCCTTATCGCATTAGTAGGATGGAAAGAACCTACCGAGGCGTAGTTTGTTGCTGTGCCTCCGAACATGCCTGGGGAAGCAAGGTACGCATCTCTTTGGGTGTCACAGGACAAAGCATCCCAACAGTTGACGAACTATGTGTTCGCCTTTTATATGATGAGTATCTCATATGAGATCGTAAAAACATCGCGGCTCAATAATGATCTATTCTCTCAGTATGAGGGAGCGGCCAACTTCAGGGCCGACATGCACAATTTATTCATCCAGGCCGCACAGATAAGAAACATGCATACTGAAAGTTGCCATATGTAGTGACCAAGGAAGACATCCTCACAGTCGTTCAGCAATGGTCGGCTGAATAGCTCAAGGATGCAGGGACAAATCCCAACATTCCAGTTCCCCCAGTCACCAATGTGGGCGCAGGCCCTAGTTAGACGCAATAGCAAGACCCACCAGAGGACAGTACAAAACAAAGTGAGTCGCAACAGAGTGAAGGTGACCAGGGTGGAGATAGCGTAGCTGACGAAGAAGAAGAAGAATCAATCAAAACCGTCTCAGACCCTAACCGGCCAAATAAGAGCAAGTCTCCATAGGCATAAGAAGTGACCAAGCCTCAGTCCAGGAAGAAAGCAAAGGCATCAAAGGACAAGAATATCAATGAAGAACCGGACCTAACAAGTGAGGAGATTGATCAGGCTTTGACAAAGTCCACAACGATTCTCACCAATAAAAGGTCAGAGTTTGTAGCTACGCACCTCGATGTACTCACCAGTGTAGCTCGGGGAATCTCAGAGCTGAAGGAGCTAGCAGAAAAAACAACGACGGGCGCTGCAACAAGCAGTGCCCCAGTAGGCGCGCAGCTAGACACAAGACAATGCCCCACCCGAGATAACAGAGGACAAGTGTCAAGTGCATCCCTCATTATGACGGACGCAGCATCTCGCTCACAGATGAGCATGACAGTTGGGATAGACTACACCAAGCTGTCCATGATGGAGCTACATTTTTCTCAGCTGGCCATCATGAAGGAGATTCAGGTGCGAGACAATTACTCATACATGCAGCTACAAAATGCCACAAAGCAGAGTGAGAGCCTTGTAGCACAGCTGAAGGACACAGATCAGAGGAAGAAGGAAGCAGAATGTAAGCAGGCCACATTGGCGCGAGTATTGGATGAGGCGTGTCGAAGTCTCCCTGACTTCGACACACAGCCTGAAGAAGAATTAGAGCGAAGGATATTCAAGTTGAAAGACTATGCACTGCAGTCGCGGAACCATATAGAGACGATGAAAGCAGAGCATGAGGCTCAGATTGCGGAGCTTCAACTTTGCATCATTCCTGAGAGTCCACCAGAGATCAGGGAACAACGTTGCAGAGACATTCAAGCCTCAGCCACGAAGATCTCGGACCTTGCAAGCAGCACAACGAAACTCCTAGAGGAAAGCGTCGAGGCCTGGACAAACCTGTAGGACAATCCTGAAGTAGAAAAGCTGCAAGAAACCATCAAGCAGTGACAGACAGAGATGGATGCAGTAAAGGCAGAAATTAAGACTCTGCCTCTTATGCAGAAAATGCTCAAGGTAAAACAAAGCAAGGAACTCCAATAGGAAATCGAGTAATGCAGAACGAAAGCAACGCTGTTGGAAAATTCTATGCAGCCCCTTATTAATTAAGCCTTGGAATTGAGCACTGTTGCAGACAGCCAGCTCGAAATTCTGAAGGACTATGATGCATTTGCACAAGAAAAGGCCAGCGAAGCATCAGCAGCAGCACTGCAGGAGTTGGTGGAGAAGGAGCAAGCATCTGATAATATTATGCACGGCCTCAACAAGTAGTTTACCACCTTTTCCAACAAAGTTCTCCCCCAAAAAAAGCAGCAGAGTGTCCCGTGACAGGACACTGGTGAGTATTAGGGGCCTGTTGGGGCTCGACCTTCAAGGTCCCTTATTTTGGCAACTCCGCGGTTTTGGGTTTGAAACTGTAAGCGGAGTTGTGGCCCAAAATAGTCTTAGGGGTGTCGGGGTTGGGTCAAAGCCCCTCTGTTTGTAAATAATCCATGGTTTGAACTCATGGTTTTTAAGCCCATGGTTTAAGCTCATGGTATTGTAATAGTGCGCTGGTATAAATAGGCACTTTTGTAAAGGAGTAAGGTTAGGATTTTGAGACTTTGAATGTATGATGATTTGATGCGAAGGAAGAAAGACCTATTTTAGGGTTAAGGTTAAGTCCCTGCTGAGTCCGTGGATGACCTCTGCAGCTGAGTGCACAGAGGGTTTTGTAAGAAGGGCGTTGCAAGCTGAGTGAGCAGCTTAAGGGTGATGAGAAGATCTGCAGCTGAGTGCGCAGATCAGAACTGTGGTTCTTGTAAAGAGTTGAATATAAACACAGTTCTGTGGACGTAGCCCCTACACTGGGGGTGAACCACGTATATCTTATGTTGTGGTGGTTCTGTGTTTTGTTTCTGTTCTGTTATGCATCTGTTAAAGTAGATAAAGAATAAAGTAAGATAAAACTGTTAAATAATAACTTCGCTGTGAATTTCCAGTAAGGGTTGAGCAAGTAACTGAATGTTATATAAACTGTGAAGTTAGTTAAGTGATTGTTGAAGCTATTTATTGTATGATTATTATTTATAAGACTAAAGGTACAGTAATATCCCTCTTGCGCTTGCAGAAACTTGATTCTGCGGCACCCCATAGCTGTTTCGGGTGAGACTGCAACCTGTTCGCAGGTTGTTGCCGAAAGGGCCAACACTATGGGTCTTTTGTTGGTGTGAAGCTAAAGGTATAAAACCCGGGTCTGCCCATAGCCCAACACTTTTACCTGCAGGACCAATAGGACCAAGGTGTATCACAAAGGACCAAGGACTTTAATCTTTTCTCTCTCAAAGTATATTGTTAAGTGTGTTCCATACATCTTTATTATCACTGTATAAGGAGAAAATTCCAAACTCAATGATGTGATCCTCTGTTCCTCAATACTGCTCCTAGGGGTTAGGTGGTGGTGATATCATCAACGGGTGGCCAATCCCTTGAGGAAAAACCTAGTGATAACCAAATAGGAGAGATGACATCACGCATCATCATCTTGGTCAACTTGGCCAAGATCCACCTGCTTCACTGATCAGGAATGTACTTGCAAGAGCTACTTGGTCATAGGCCAGGTAATCTCTGCCTCAACCTACAGGATCTGCTTGGAGATCATGCCCAATAAACTGTATGGTCCCATACCAGAATACACTAGAGACATAGGGGCCCTAACCATATGTTAGGGACTTTGCCACAACATCAACCTGCTTGTCCTAGACCAAGAACCCCATGAGACTGCTGGGGGCCTTGGGGTATCTTCGAGCGTCTTATTCTACCGTGGTTAACTAACTAGGATACCATCCTCCCTGAGAATGGGTCTTGGAGTTGCACTATCTTTAACAAAAAATGATGATGTTGTACACATTTATTGTGTTGAGAAGGTGCATTTCTAGAGCCCATGTGGGGGCAAAGGGTTTGTTTGTCCCATTAAAACAAAAAAAATGCGTTAGTTTGTTGTAGCATAGTGGAGCTTGAATGGGGGAGAAGTGTTTGTTTGTCAAAAAAATAAATGAAGAATTCATGCATCATGTAGTGGTGAGAAGGATGTTTGTTCTAATTTAGTGGTGAAAGGTTTGCAGATTTTTTTCATCTTGACGCTTTGTAGAACCGGAGTTAGATTGGTTTATATTGGTTATGACAGAATGATAGAAAAGTGTTTTCTTCTTCTTTTTTAAATCATTATTCCCGTGATTTCTAGTTCATTCCATTTCACATTAAATTTACCTGTTAATAAAAATATGTAGATCACTTACTAAAATTTAAATAAGTTTTCGGCTGGAAAATATTTGAAATAAAATGAGGATTTTCTATTATTGCTGCATCATTTCTTTGATTAGATTGTAAAGAAATATAATGAAGACTTTGTCAATCTAGGTTTGATTCATATTTTTTATCGGATCACAAGAATAAGATAAAATCTACAAAGGTTCTCTAGGTTGGTTCAGAACTTTTATTATTCTTGGGATTGTTTTTACTTTCAATTGTTATACATGAATATTCACATCCCAGATTAACTCGGAAATATATGACAAGCTTGTATACATGATATACGAGGTGCACTTTTAGTTTCTCGGGATGCTTGGTGTTATCGCTCAAACTAATAGTTCTTTTAACACATATTATGTGCGACCATGTGCTACTGAAAGTAAGTATAAAGGAGGAGGTAAAACCAAATGTCACCTTGATCTCTCAACTATTTTGGGTAACTCTTAAGCCTAGGGGAGAGTCATAATGATACCTACAAATATTATACGTGCAAATACCTTTCCACAACCTTGTAACTAGATTAGTGCCTAATATGGAGTCAACAATGAGACACATAAATTGGAATAAATGAGTTCATTCAGTTTATCAATTAATATCACAGCTTTCAATGTACTTAATGAATCCCCATGCAAGGGCTTCACGCATCCCAAGGCAATACCTCAGAAAGGTGTCCTCTGAAGGGGAGAGGCTAAGTGGCCTAGGGTACACCTTTTGGCCCAATCAAAGCTGCAATATAAACCCTGATTCAACAAATTCACTCTTCCTAATGCACTTCAGAAAAATGGGATGGCCTTCAAGTTCCGTAAATAAATCGACTAGGGTGAAATTGATTGTTGGTCCAAAATTTCAAAGTTGCAAATATTTTTTAGGTTTTTTAATCTATTTGATTTTTTAGGGTTTTCTTTCGCAATATATGATTTTTTTAAGTTTTTTGACCAAGGTAAAAGAGGACACGCTTAGAGATCAATGGATAAATCCAGTAAGATGAAATTGTAGGGTGGGCTAGAATTACAAACTCATGATTATTGTTGGAGCTATGCATTTATTTAGAATTTTAGGGTTTCTAGGAATTTTCAGATAATTCCAAAAGAAGATAATTAGGGTGTTGGAGCACCACTTCAGTTGGAGTTAAAGAAACAAGGAGTTTGGAGCCTCTCACCAGTCGGAGTTGGTGATAATTATAGATTGGAGTCTCAATCTAACATAATGCTTCATCTGATTTTTATTAATATTCTATATTGAGATCTTATTTATATTCAGTGTATTCTCTTGTTAATGAAGTATCGATTCATATGCTCTTATCGTTCATTAAATAGATAAAGAGCAATATAGTAAAGTTGCAAGAGATATTGATTCACCCCCCCTCCCCCCTCAATATCTTGGTGTGTTCTACAATTGGTATCAAAGCAAGTCCTTCTAACAAGTCTGGCTCACTTGAAGGTGACGTTCTAAGACACATGGCTCATAAAGAGATTCCCCATTTTGATGGTACAAATTATGTCTTCTAGAGTAAGAGAATGAAATCATGTTTGATGTTATTGGGATTTGATGTTTGGGATAGCATTAATGGGTATCTAGTAAAATATTGTCAAATAGAAGATCAATCAAATGATATATGTGGGATAGCTTTATATGCTCAAAATGGTGAAGACAAGTGGTACATAAACAATGGACATACAAAAGACATGATTCGTCACGAAGAAAACTTCATCACCTTAAAAAGGGAGAAAGGAGGAGATGTATCTTTTGGAGATGATGGAACAACAAAAATCATGGGCAAAGGGACACTGGCACTAAGAGGAGGAGCTAAAGCTCAAAATGTCTTATATGTTAAAGGACTAAAACAGGTTTTGTTTAGTGTTGGACAAATGTGTGATGCAGACTACAATCTCACCTTTTATGTTGATGGTTGTGAGATTACAAGAAATGGATCAAGAAAGGTAATTGGAAAGGGAACTAGAGCTCCCATAAGTTTTTATATTCTAGAAGAAATTCAAGGAGAAGGGTTTTATCTTGGTCAGACTATTGATTGTTGGAGCTTACATAAACGACTCAGACATCTTAACTTTGACAATCTTGTAAGGATTTAAAAAAAAATAGGGGTTGTTAGAGGAATTTCTAAGCTATAAAAACCTAAAAATAACATGTGTGGGTCATGTCAGCATGGGAGGCAAACAAGGGCCAGTTTCAAACCAAAAGAGTATCATTTTACTATGAAGCCACTAGAATTGATACATACAGACTTGTGCAAACCAACAAGAGTTCAAACTCTTAAGGGAGAAAGGTATCTTATGCTATTTTTTAATGACCATTGCATCAAACAACAAGAGTTTAGACTCTTTAGGGAGAAAGGTATTTTATGCTATTTTATTAATGATTACTAGGATGATATGGGTGACCTTTCTCAAGGAAAAAACAAAACATTTTGAAAAAATCAAAAATTTTAAATCACTGGTTGAAAATGAATGTGGACACAAAATCAAATGTTTAATATTTGACAATGGAGGGGAATTAACCTCAAAATATTTCAATTAGTTTTTTGAGGAGAATGGAATTCAAAGACAATTCAGTGTGTCAAGAACTCTTCAACAAAATAGAATAACTAAGAGAAAAAATAGGATAGTGCAAGAGACATCTAGGACCATGCTATTCAAGGCTGTCGTAGCAACAATTCACTTGATAAAAAAAGATCAACTTAGAGTAAACAGTGACAAAACTCCTTATGAGTTATGGAAAGGAATACCAACACCAATGGAATATTTCAGAGTCTTTGGAAGTAAGCGTTATATAAAAATCGAAGAAGATTATTTGGGAAAGTTTAATACAAGAACAAATGAAGGTATATTTTGGGATATTTCAATAGTAAAAGAGTATATAAATGTTATAACAAGAGCTTAAGAAGAATTGTGGAAAGCATAGATGTTAAAATAGATGAAAAAGAACCACAAAAGACCCGGTCTTAAGAAGAAGAGGAGTTGGATGATACTTCCTATGTTGAGGAAGAATTTAGTGAAAATGAAGAGAAACAAGAAGACATAGAACCAATGGAAATCAAAACACCCACAACAACACACAGGAATCACAGAACTTAAAAGACAACATCTAGAGTAGTTCAGAGAAATCATCCAAAAGAACTTATCATTGGAGACATTGATGATAGAGTTCAAACCCAAATAAGAGATATGGACGGTCCAAGTAGAACTGACATGGCCTTACTATAAATGTTGGAACCTAAAGAATTATGGAAAGGAAGACCAACACCAATGGAATATTTCAGAGTCTTTGGAAGTAAGTGTTATATAAAAGTCAAAGAAGATAATTTGGGAAAGTTTAATACAAGAACAAATGAAGGTATATTTTGGGATATTCCAATAGTAAAAGAGTAAATAAATGCTATAACAAGAGCTTAAGAAGAATTGTGGAAACCATAGATGTTAAAATAGATGAAAAAGAACCACAAAAGACTTGGTCTTAAGAAGAAGAGGAGTTGGATGATACTTCCTATGTTGAGGAAGAATTTAGTGAAAATGAAGAGAAACAAGAAGACATAGAACCAATGGAAATCAAAACACGCACAACAACACGCAGGAATCAGAGAACTTAAAAGACAACATCTAGAAGAGTTTAGAGAAATCATCGAAAATAACTTATCATTGGAGACATTGATGATAGAGTTCAAACCCAAATAAGAGATATGGACATTCCAAGTAGAACTGACATGGCCTTACCATCAATGTTGGAACTTAAAGAACCCAGTCAAGCATGTAAAGATGAGAGTTGGAACAAAGCAATGCGTGAAAAACTCAACTAGATTGAGAAAACTGGAACTTCCAAATTAGTTCCAATACCTGAAAATAAGAATGTAATTGGGACCAAGTGGATTTTCAAGAACAAACTAAATGAAGGTAAAACATTAACAAGCAAGGACAAATTAGTATACAAAGGTTATGCCTAAGTTGATGGAATTGATTTTGATGAAACCTTTTCTTTGTTTGTGCGAATGGAAGCTATCAAAATGTTCTTGGCATATTCATGCTTAAAATAATTTAAAGTATATCAAATGGATGTTAAGTCTACATTTCTGAATGGAGAACTAAATGAAGAAGTCTTCACTAAATAGCTTGAAGGATTTAAGCTTATTGGAAAAGAATATATTGTTTGGAAACTGAATAAATCCCTATGGACTCAAACAGGCACCCAGAGCTTGGTATGCATGCCTAGACATGTATCTAATTAAACAAGGATTCAAAAAAGGTAATACTAACAATAATATGTATTTTAAGATTGATGAAAATGGGTTGCCAATAACAATAGTGTATGTTGATTATCTCATCTTCGACTGTGACGATGACAAATTAAGTCACATGTTTGTTGTTGACATGGAAAAGAAATTTGAAATGTCAATGATTAGAGAACTTTCATTCTTTCTTGGACTTCAAATCTCTCAAACACCAGAAGGAATTTTTATATCTTAATCAAAATATTTAAAAGAAATTATCAACAGATTCGGAATGGTAGAGTGTACTCTTGTTAGTACACCCATGACAACCAACAACAAACTCAGTAAAGATGATGAATCTATTTCAACAGACCCCATGCAATATAGATCTATGATTGGAACCTTAATGTATTTAACATCACCAAGACCCAATATAATGCAAGCATTTGGAATGGTAGCTATATTTCAATCTACTACTAAGGAATCAAATGTGGTTGTAGTTAAGAGAATGTTTAGATATCTTAAAGGCACAAGAGTTTGGACTGTGGTATCAAAAAATGAAAAACTTTGATTTAATAGGCTATTAAGATGCTAATTGGGCTGGAAGTCTAGATGAAAGAAATAGTACAAGTGGGAATGCATTATTTTTTGGTGAATGTTTTGTTGCTTGGTCCATTAAAAAACAAGCATCAATATCCTTGTCCACAACTGAAGTAGAATACATAGCTACTGTTGAATGTTGTACAAAAGTGCTCTAGATGAAGTAAACTCTAAAGGATATCAAAGTTGATTATTATCAACCAATTCCTATCTATTGCGACAACACAAGTGCAATAAGTGTGTCAGAAAATCTAGTGATGCACTCAAAAACCAAGCATAAACACATTTAGAGAACATGTAGATGAGCAAGATGTGAAGATGGTTTATGTCAACACCAAGGAGTAGATAGAAGATATATTTACCAAACCATTTCCAAGGGAGGCATTCAAACATTTAACGCAAACATTAGGAGTAATTTCCCAACAAAAATAAAGCTAAGATTAAAAAACTTGTAACAAAATGATAGGGGGAGAACCGATTCCATTGATGTCAAAGGGAAAGATTGATAGTGAAATAAGGGATGCAAGTCAGGGGGAGCAGAAAAGAGGACCGAAGGGATGCATGTTAGGGGGAGCATGCTTTGGGGGAGTAGAAAAGAGGACCAAAGGGACACAATTCAAGGGGAGCACACTTTGGGGGAGCTTACTTTTACTTAGCATTGACATCAATGCCAAAGGGGGAGATTGTTGGACTTCATGTTGACATTGATGTCAAAAGGGATTGACGTATATGTCGAGTGATTTTCTTGACCAGAATTGATGTGTTTACTATCTAGTTTGAAGAAGTATATTGAACAGAATCTAGCTCAAATATGCACGCAAGTCCCACCAAGTTATGGGAACTATTTCCTCGCTCGAAGGTTGTGTGCAGTTTAAGGATAAGGGCTTGTGGCAGTGTCAAAAGGAATGAACGTTGTGTTTGGGTCATTTAACCCAAAAGAGAGAACCATGAATGGTCTATAACCCATACACCAAAGCAATTCGGGCCAGTTCAAAGGTTAGGACAAGTTGGCATAAGGAAAATTGTAAATTAAGTAAAAGCTCTTTGGTAAACCTTCTTATTCAAATGAAAGGGAAGTCAACACGCACACACACACACATTAAGAATATGTTTGTTGTTGTATATGTGAGCAATGGATTTGAGGTGAGTAAGAAACAGAGTGACAGGTAGGTGAAGTCACAGTCGGAGGAAGGAGAAAGAGCAAAGCAAAGCTAATGGAAAAGTTGCAGTTGGAGCAAATCCAAGAGTGAAGTTGTAATCAGAGGAAGTACAAAGAAAAAGTAGAGGGAAAGTCACAGTTACAAGTAAACAATGGTGGTGGAAAGTGCGCAATACAAGAGAAGATGAGGAAAGTGCACAATACTAAAAATGTAGTTATGTGTAAGTTGAAGTAAGCAAGTAAATGGGGTTGAAGTGTCCATAATGTCACATAAGATAAAGCAGGTTGTAGCCTCCATCTCATCGCAATAGAGTAAGTGTCTAAAAGGGGGTTGTATCCTCTTTCCATTCGGAGCTGGAAAAACAGGGTGTTGGAGCATCACTTCAGTTGGAGAAGAAGAAACAAGGAGGTTGGAGCTTCCTGCTAGTTGGAGCTGGTGATAATTGGAGATTTGAGTCTCCTCAATCTGGTCTAATACTTCATCTGATTTTTATCAATAATGTTGATTAAGATCTTATATATATTCAGTGTATTCTCTTGTGCCTTCTGTTGCGTATGATTACTTTATATAATATTTTTATGTCGCATGCAACTAAATGATCTGGAAACCTTTCATCATGTGATCCAATTCCATTTTTTATTGGATCTATCAATATAAGTTTTTGTTTCCATCACTCATGTTGTATGGGAGGCATGAATGAGATAATATTGAAGTCATAGGACATGTTTCCACGTATCTCTAAGCATTACCATCTATAGAACTGCTACAAAATATGTGCATGTATGTGTTGGATTTAGAGCTGCACTGTCTGGTCATGCAAGAGGTAGATGCCTAGATTTCCATGCACTGTGTTGCTACCATAAAATCACTTCAAGTTTCTTATAGAACTCTCAGAATATAGTCCCAAGAGTTGAGAGGATAGTGCTGAAAATGGGCTAGGAATGTACTTTAAATTCTTTGAAGTGTCTTGCTATAAGTCTACTAGCAAAAGTTTCCAAGATTGATCCATTTTGAGGTTGAGATGGTGTCCTCTTAAATTGCATCCTTGAGCAATTATAAAATAACGCTCAACAAGGTTTAAGACTGTCATAACCAAGCCTTGCAAATATCCTTCTACATGTTGAATCATTATGGTCTTCGATTCCCTGAATGTTGCTTCAACTAGACACCAATAGAGAAAAGGCATGGATGCAACCTTAGAGCCATGAGTAATTTTTTCAACGTCTTTTTTCAAAATCGATTACCACTGCATCTATGTATGAATTTATATTTTATGCTGATATCTTTCCGTTAGAGAGTTCTTTCTCCTTTCTTCTTTGATAATATTAACATTGGGTTTGAACTGATCAAACAAAGGATACATGATGTCTATCATAAATATCGTCATACCAAGTTCAGATATAATCTCATGGGTCTTCCTCTTGTATTTCACCAAATTGCGTGATATCACTTGTATGCTTACTGTTAGACTTTTCAGTTGCTTCAGTAGAGTTTTTCAAAGATTTTAGAGTTGAATCTCATACACAAACTTTTTCACAATTTTCTGACAATTTGCTAATGTCTTCCTTGTTGTCTACCTTAGATAAACAAGATTCCATCACATTCTCAATCTCTTCTTATCAGGAACACAACCATGACATCATATTTGTGCATGATCCTTATTAACCTTATTATTGCAGCTAGGCATGCTTTTGTTCTCATTTAGATATTTGGATACCTCATTGAAGTTTTAGCACATGATACTCAAGCTCCTCTATCATATGAGTTATATAGTTGTCCATTGAAGAAAGGAAATGTAGAGATATGTTCAACAGTGCCTTAATCTACATAAGAGTTACATAGCCAATTGAGATATCTTTTATCAACATGTGACTCCCCCTATCAACAATTCCCCCCCTTTTAATGTTGAAGGGGTGCATCTTTTGATTTTCTCTATCCATACTTTTGTTGTTTTTTGTCTACTGGATCTTTCCTTGTCACTTCTACAATATCTAGCCAAGTGTCCAAGGTTGTGAAGTTTCTAGCATTTAGTTTTCACATCCATCTTGGTTCTACACTCTCTTTCCATTAGTCCATAATTGTGGCATATGTAGAATTCAAAGTTTATGTAGAGACTTCCATTTCTTGCTTGTGCATTTCTTCCATAAACTATACAATCTTTAGCCTTATGCCCAAAAATTGTTGCAAGAATACCAATGTCTAAGAAAAATATTTTCATACTTGGTTGTGAAGAGTCATCTTGGTGTCTTAATTCTTCTGATTTCATTCTTCTTGTGGAGGATAGTAGGCTTCTGTTTGTCATTGTTAGATTCCTTGTTTTTTTCTTCATGCTTAAGGACAATAACATAGCTCTTGGGTTCTTCATTCTTCTTATTTGGTAGATTTGATATTTCACCTTCTTTAGTACTCTCGTGATTGTTGTTGTAGCCAATATTAGTCATATCAAGTGGATAGCTTTGACAACTGATAATGTCATTGAGAATCATTGAACTCTTTTCAAACTTTGAATTTGTCTCCAATTGGGAAGCTATCTCATCCAAATATTCTTTTAGTGAAAGCATCTCAAACTCTTTCCTTTGACAAGACTCTTTCTTCTCTTGATTTGACTTGTTAGGTATTCGACAATTTTCTTGGCTTTTACTATTTGACTTTCTAGACCAACAATGGTTTTTTCAACTTCCTCATAGTTCTAATCAATTTCTTTCAGTTGTATTTTCAGCCTTTCTTCAACTTTTCTTACCTCTTCCTCTTGAATCATAGTGTTGTTCAAGTTTGTAGTTAGTTGGGTATCTTTTTCTTCTACTTCTTTTCTTTGGGAGATAATTTCAGCTTCTTACTCCTTGAATATTTGTTCATTCTCCTCTAGTTTACATACCAAGAATTGTCGTGTCTTTTCAATCTGTGCTTTTAGACCAATAATAGTTTTTTCATCAATTTTGGTGCTTTTTATATGGATTTCTCCTTCGGATCCATTTAGCTTCTCTTCAAGCAATGCATTCTGATTCTTCAACTCCTTTATTTCATTTAGGGCACAAATGAGTTCTTCTTTAAGATACACTTCTCCTTCTTTGTCTTCATATTCTTCATGTTCTTTGTCTTCATTTTTGGAGATATCTTCTTTTGTCTCTATGGCCAAGCAGACTTTATAAGATAAACTTCCTTCTTCTTTGTCTTGAGATTCTTCAAGTATTTTTACACTTACAAAAGCATCTTTTAAATCTTTACAATTACTTGATCCTTTCTTAAGATCCTTGACAAGCTTGGCTTCTTTTCAATCGAAAATATTATCCTTTGTGTAAAGGATTTGCAATCTGTCCCACACTTCCTTAGTTGATGTACAAATCTCATTTTGGCTTGCTCAAAATTTGACTAACCACTCAAAATGACATTCTTTGCTTTTACATTGCGTTCAGGGAGATTTTTCCCACATGGATCTATTGGTGGAGTAGTTGTTACTATGTACCCATTCTCTATGGATTAAAAAACTTCAAAACCAAGTGCCTTAAAGAATACTCTCATCCTTATGCTCCAAATGACATAGTTTGTCCCATCAAATATTGGTGCTCCATTCTAAACAAAAACTACATGCTTATGCATGTGTGTTCTCAAGGATCTTTCTTCTAGTGGCCAAACTTGTCTGAAAAAGCTGCTTTAATACTAATTGTTGGAACACACATTGATACTAAGAGGGGGGTGGGGAGGTGGGGTGAATCAGTATCATACAATTTAGCCATTTTTTACTTCAACAACTCTATAACATTATTAAAACTCACCAATCATCAATAGACATCATCAATAGTACCCAAGTTATTTGCCTAAAAACTCATATAGATAAAACTACAAGATTACAATATTTGGATGACACACCAATATCCTCTTTACAAGAACCAAATTGAAGGAGGCACCAACCCCTTGATTTACCAGTACCCACTAGAAGGGAGCACCAAATCTAAGGATACACTACTCCCCTAGAAGAACTTCGCTTCAAATATGCTACACAACCAATCCAAATCTATCAAAGAATAGCCTTTGAAAGTTGCTCCCAAAAATATGTCCAAACAACAATCTTTAAAAATTATTCAAAATGCCATTAAAATCTATCCAAGGGTAGGCTATAAAATTCCTTGGAAAGTGTGCCACACTGTCCTAAAAACAATCCAAAATATTCCCTTTAAATTAGTCCTCAACCTTGTCTAAAAAAATTGAGTCACAATACTTCTTTGGACTTTGTGCTAAGAGTAGTCATTAACGCTTCCCTAAAACATGTTCACATTCACCTGGAAAATTGTCCCAAAATTTCCCTTAAAATCTATGCTTAACTAGTCCTTCAATTTTTCCAAATATAGTCCTCAAACTTTCCACATATTTACGGAGGAATAGGTTCAATATACCCCTTAAAAAACTTTGAGAGTGACAAAATAATCTTCTCACCAGTATACAATTTTTTTTACCAAAGCTGCCTTTATTCATGCGGGAAACAATTTTAAAGTCTCCTAGAAATCTATGTTTTCTTCAATTCTTCAAAAATTAAGCTTGCTCTTCATTTCATCCTTTTATTTATCTTAGTTCTACTCCTAAGCTAGGCCCTCTACTCCAATTTCAGATCACACATATTTTTCTCTTCTACCCCAATGAAGGTGCTTTAGAATTTTATTTATACATATTATCCTTATTTAAAGAGAGTCGAGGCTATACTCCTTTAATTTCAATATATGTCCCTTCAAATAGGGACGACTTGCTTTTATTTATGTGTATATTCAAACTACAACATTTAGATGAATGATTCTTCAAGGTTTTTCAAGGCTTCCTCTAAGGGTTTCAAGGTTCCTTCAAGGGACTTATTCAAGAGATTTCAAATTATGACTTTTAGGCACTTTAAAACGTTGGAATTGGCATTTTGCTTAAATTTTTTAAGACTTATTCAACATGATTTATGGCTACAAGGAATATACTCATAAATTGGAATGTATTCCCCATGGTATGCAAGCATTTTAAGTGCATCTCCTAGAGCCTGTAGTATTTTTACTAGTCTGGCGGGCATATTATTGGCGTTGTGGGAATATTACTAGTCTCGTGGGAATAATATGAGTTTGAAATGCATATTTACTTCTTACCATTGGCATTTGACGATCTACATGCATTTCCAGGCTTGTGAAAGCATTTTCTTCAATTCTTAGCGGACATCATTCTTCAATGACTGAGCATTCAACTTGGCATCAACTCAACCATATTGACATCAATGACAACCTTTGTCCAACAATCTCCCCCTTTTTCATTGATGGAAATACTTATGTAATTGCTTCCCCTGTTAGTTTCTCCCCCTATTTGCATTCCACATTTTCTCCCCCTTTCACATCAATGGAAAAAGGGTTGCTCCCCCTAGACACATGATTTCTTCAAGGAGTTAAGGAAGGGGCCACTAATTCAAGTGTCTTATTTTATTGCAAAACTCAAGATTTCATGAAGTTTACCAAACTGGTGTTTTGTAGTTGTTTGAAAAGAATGATATATAAGCTTGTTTCAACAATTGGCATATATTCTTCAAACAAACTTTACCACTTAACTAGAGCCTTTTGTTGGCATGATTACTTTATATAATATTTGTGTCCCATGCAATTAAATGCTCCATAAAATATTCATCATGTCACATTTGATTCCAATTTTAATGGGATCTATCAATACAATTTTTTGTTGGCATATTTTGTACTCTATAGGAGGCATCGCTAAGATAGGATTGAAATCATAGGACATGATGCTTCATATCTCTAAGAACTACCACCTATAGGATTGCTACAAAAGTTGTGTTTGTATTTGTGGGATTTATATTATCATGGTTTACTCATGCAATAAGTAGATGCCCATATTTTCATGGACTATGTTGCTGCCATAAAATCACTTCAATTTTCTTCTAGAACACTCAGAAAATAGTCCCAAGAGTTGAGAGGATAGTCCTGAAAATAGGCTAGGAATGTACTCTCAAACTTCTTCGAAGAGTCCTACTACAAGTTTGTAACCAAAAGCTACCAAGATTGAACCCTTTTGATGTTGAGACGGTCTCCCCATAAATCGTATCTTTAATCAATTATAAAATAGCCCTCAACAAGGTTTAAGACTGGTACAATTGAGCCTCGCAAATATCCTTTCGCATGTTGAATCATTATGGTCTTGGATTCCCTAAATGTTGCTTTAGCTAGACACCAACAAAGAACATGCATTGTCGTAACCTAAGAGCTCTAAGTCATTCTATGAGCAATTTTTTGTCATAATTGGTTATCATTGCATCTATGTATCCATTTCTCCTATATTATATCATCATTATCTTAGAGAGTTCTTTCTCATTTATTGTTTAATATTATTAACATAGGATTTGAATTGATCAACAAATAATAAATGATGTTTTCCATGAATAAAGTGTTGTTGTATTTGTAACTTGGGAAGAGATTCTGATGTATATTATTATTGTACATTGTTGTACCCCCATTGGAGATGTTTTTTCCTCCTTTCGGGATGTCATTATTGTCTATGGTCATTGAGGTAAACCCTCTGT
>LPNX010445405.1:100459-113468 GCA_001517045.1 Pseudotsuga menziesii
GTTGTGCTTGTTATTCTTTCAAATAAAAATCCTAATCAATTTAAATTAGATTAGAAAAACCAACATGGTATCAAAGCCTCTCTAAAAGAAGGCACTGTGCAGCAGTAGAAACTAGGGATTCCATGTTGAAGGTCTTCTCTCCATAGATCATCACAAAAAGGGGGATAGGATAACTTTGTCTTAGGATGGCACATATTTTGTAGGAAGTAGAATCAAATTTGAAGAAGATTCATTTTTTACCAAGACACTAGTGCCGAGAGAAACTAGGGCATCAAGTTTCAGAGGCTTCCCACCTCATATTTCAGAAAAGGACATTACTGAGCAACTTGCCTCGAGGAGGTGCATCTTTCTATCCAAATAGAATTCCAAAGCTCTAATTTCGTAAAATTAGGGTTTCTCTTACCAAATCCTAGGTCAACCAGCTCTGAAACCAGGTCAGACACCTCAAATCGGTAAGATCTATATCTCTATTATTTCCATTTGAAGTTCTCATCTCAAAATGACTTATCATACTCAGCTTGAGGACAAGCTTGGGGGAGCTAACAAATTTCAAGCATGGAAGTACACAATCTGCTTGATCCTTGAAGAAAATGATTTGGATCGGTATATCAGTAAGGAAGTTTCAGAACTAGAGAAATATGAGGATACGTCTATCCATAAGAAGAACATGGTTAAGGCCAAGAGAATTATTGCAGATTCTATTAAGGATCATCTCACCCCCCATGTGTCATCCTTGAAGAAACCAAAGGAAGTGTTCGATGATTTGATAGAGTTGTTCGAAGGAAATAACATCAACCGATATATGACATTGAGAAACTAGCTGAAGAATGCAAAGATACTAAAATCAAATACCATGCAATCCTACTTCACAAGGGTTGCTCAAATCAAGGAACAACTTGAAGCAGTTGAAGAGAATGTAGAATAAGCAAAATATTGTTATGACCCCCTTGAATGGTCTACATAGATCATATAGAAGAAGGAAATATTGTTATGACCACCTTGAATGGTCTACATAGATCATGGGATTCATTCATTCAAGGAATATGTTCCAGAAGAAGGTTGATCAAATTCAACAGATGGGAAGAATGTACACAAGAAGAAGCTTGGATCATAACAAGAGAAGAGAAGATGGGAGCAACTAGAGATGAAGCTCTCACAGTTCACACCAGAAGGTATCACGGAAAGGAGGATCACCGTCACAACAAAAGGGAGGACCATCATCATAAAAGACAAAATAAATTCATAAGAGATCCTTCCAACATTCGATGTTGTGACTTGTGATGAGATGGGATATTACTCTAGTGATTGTCCCAGAAACAAAGGCTTCTTCAACAAGAATTAAAATAAGAAGAGACATCATGCTCACATCGCTGAAGATGATGAAACAACAATAAAGAGACTCAAAGCAGAAATTTATTCTTCAAGTGATGAATAATATGTCCCTATATCAACACTCACGGGCACTATCTCACATGGAAGCAATGATTGGCTTGTATATAGCGGGGCATCCAAACATATGACGAGATACAAAGAATCATTCATCAATATATTGAGCACAAGTCACCTCACAAGGTGAAACTTGGGGATGATTATCAATACCCCATAAAAGGAAGTGGAGAAGCTTCCTACAAGCTAGACTCCGAGAAATATTTGAAGATGAAAGATGTGCTATATGTTCTAGTATTGAAGAAGAATATTCTCTCCATCTCTGCATTAGATGCAAAGGGAATACGATTTTTATTCTTTGATGGCCAAGTCCTAATGTGACCAAAAGAAAAGACAATAGATAATGCAACAATGATTTGAGAGCAAAAGGGAGGCTTGTAAAAGTAAAAGGGACTACCTGAATAAGCATTGGTCCATGACTCCATAGAGCCAAGTGAACTTTGGCACATAAGACTCGCATATGTGCACTATAGAACACTACCGATTGCAAGCAAAGCATTTTCAAGACTTCCAAAAATATAGACAAAACATGAAGGTATTTGTAAGGGATCTGCGCAAGGAAATAATGTAAAGAAGACATTTCCAAGTGGTGAAAGCAAAGCAAAA
Source organism: Pseudotsuga menziesii (assembly GCA_001517045.1). Classification (NCBI taxonomy): domain Eukaryota; kingdom Viridiplantae; phylum Streptophyta; class Pinopsida; order Pinales; family Pinaceae; genus Pseudotsuga; species Pseudotsuga menziesii. The sequence continues at coordinate 102,512 of LPNX010445405.1, forward strand.
GTAATACTAGACATAATCCACTCAGATGTCTGTGGGTCAATGTCATCTAGTTCACTAAGCGAGTATGTATACTATGTTTCCTTCATAGATGATTTCTCATGTAATACTTGGATATATTTCTTGTAAGGGAAAAATGAAGTCTTCAACAAGTTCAAAGAATTCAAATCCTTGGTCGAAAATCATATTGAAAGGAAGATCAAGACTCTGCAGTCAAATAATGGTGGAGAGTTCACCTTAGAAGAATTCAAGGAACTCTGCAGAGAATTTGGGATTAAGAGGGAGTTGAGCACTCGATACAATCCTCATAATGGAATTGCAGAACAAAAGAATAGAACAATAATGGAGGCATTGAAAGCAATGCTACATGACCAGGATCTTTCGATGCACTTATGGGAAGAAGCATCAAGTAAATTTGTGTATGTACAAAACCGTACTCCTCATCGAGTAATAAAAAAAAAGAATCTCAAAGAGGCTCTCTCAGGAGAGAAACCAAAATTCACCCATCTCATAATATTTAGCTGCCTAGTGTACATACACATTCCAAATGAAAAGAGGACCAAGCTCGATTCTTCAGGGAGGAAGTGGATATTCATAGGATACAATGACACTTCAAAGGCCTATCGAATATACTTCTCAGTATTCAAGAAGATCGACATAAGCAGAGATGTAACACTCGACGAAGACTCAACATACTCCAGATCTAGAAAACTACCTATTGTAGAAGCCAAAGAACCTAAAACAATAAGAGTTCGAGACATGTCAATAAAAGAAACAATTCCAGAAGAACATGAAGATCATGGCATGGCAAAACCATAGGAGCATGTAGAACCACTTCACGAGAAGAACTCCTACAAGATAAAATCGGAATGAGAACGAGATCTATTGCTAGATGCAGAAAGATATGGCGCTCCAGATGGGATGCATAGAGAAAGGAAAAGACCTAAACCATACACCAACTATGTGGGATTTCTATATGAAATCATTGACAAAGAACCTTCCAAATACGAAGAGGATTCAAAGAAAAAAGAATGGAAGGATGCCATGATTGAGGAGTACCAGTCGATTATGATGAATGATGTATGGGAGATAGTTCTGAGACTGTGTTGTAGCTGTAACAATTTCCCAAAATTCTAAAAATTTCAGGACCCTCCTTTTTATCTTGTTTTGCTCAGCTTGTTTGGGTTTGCTTGATTTTGTTGATGTTTGTTCAAGGAATATCTTTATGCCAATGCTGTTAATGTTGTTCTATGGCTTACATTGAGTTCTTACCCCGCCGTCGGAAGTTGTCGAGACTATGAATCGGAAATGCAGTCAACTGCGCACCCACCGTTGTGGAGATGCAGTTGAATGATGATCTGATCCAAGGTGTACTTGCCTCCGATGCGTTTTGTTTTCTTTTCCTATTATTGATGGGCTTATTGGAATAGCGTCGAAACTCTTTGTCTGTATAGCTTCCACCATTGCAGATGATATATTGCGAACACCGTGATGGTTGTGTTGACCTCTTTCGATCCCCGCCCGTTTTGATTCGCAAGACTGCAGTCTTGTAGCTTCCATCGTTGCGGCTCTAGAAGGCACTATTCTTCCAATTTAGTTTGCTTATGTTTTCCGCTTGGATGATATTTTTCACTTAAGTATTGTTTGTTTTACCTCCGATTTTGATTGGTCTACGAAACTCGGTGTCTTTACAAGTTTTGCTATTGCAGCACTTCAACCAACTATTGGTCTGAGGTCTTAGTTTGGTGAACCCCGATGCAAAGTGTTATATTTATTTCTCTTGCTGATGCTTCATTTGACACTGTGGATCCCGTAGTCGTTTCATCAGTCGTCATTGTGGGGAAGCAGCTGACATGATCGCCGATCCCCTAGTCATTTTGCCGCCCGATGGTCATGTTTTCCCGTCAATTGTTTGTTTTACCGGGATGTATATATTTGGGGGATTGGGGTTTATTTTCTATTTTGTTTTTTTGTGAATTGTCCACGCTGTCGTTGTCATGTCGAACATGACATTGTAATCGTTGTCGGTAGCCCTTTCCTAGGTGGCGCTGCCATGGAAGTTTGCGGATTCTTCTCGCCAGTCACATAGCGCCTTGCCAGGTAGGCCATTATTCTTGTTTCTACCTCTTCATTTTTGAATTGTTGAACTGGTGTCATTGCCCTTGGTTATTTCCCACCTCTGTGGTTAATGAATACCTAGGTTACATTTTTCAGTGCTTATATAGTTCATGTAGACGATATCGCTGTCTGGTGGGGGGTTTTTGTTTGCTAAATGATTAATTTCGCTGTCGTTATGAGTTTGTGAACCACACTCAGCTGTTTGGGAAACTGGTGCAGACGAGCATTATGCTATCTGCACCAGTTTCCCCCAGTCTGTGTATGGCCGTCCGGGGAGGGTAGTGCCCTGTTAGTTTGCAGAGGAAGGCGTTTTCTTGTTTATTTCAAAGTACCAAGGTTTTGGTTTCCTAGTCTTTGGGTTGCTCGTGTTTCTTGTGGACTAGGGTCACGGTTTTGAGGTTACACCCCGTTTAGGATGAGATTGGGAATAGCACTTTTTTTTGGAATCATAGCACTGAGGGTGTAGTTTGAGACTGTTTTACTTGACAGGGGGGATTTTTCTTCATTTTAGCGAGGCCATGATGCTATGAGTTGATTATGCAATGTTTTAGTCATGGGAAGGTTTTAGTTCGTTTTGCAGATTCATTTTTGTGCAGGAACACTTGGTAGTTAAATGTTGTTTGTTTATTTTTCATAGCTTCAATCATGACTAGCCTAAACGAGGTAAATGCTCATGTAGCTTGTCTCCATTCTTTGAATATTATTTAGAAATGGCTCAACAGGACCTAAAGGATATTCTGTATGACAGGGAAATCCTTCCAAATACGAGATGTCTAAAAGGCAGAAGAAGAAATCCCCTATAGTGGAGGAGGAACCCAATGTTGAAATTGTCACCAAGGTTGAATACACTTACGAAGACACCAGATGCATGGTGGGTGTGGAACCTGAATATAAATGGGAGGGAATCTATAATCTGATAACACATCGAGAGGTACCTGACACAGGTTTTGAGGAAGAAACTATATATGCAAATATAAAGATATCTTCTTTGATGAGGGTTGCTACCAGACCTGAGCTTTTCCCGTGCTTAGAGGTGATTGGATGGATTCTTCCCTGGGCAGACGTAACTACCATGATTTTGGCCAATGTTGACAAATAGGGTTATGCTACTTATAGCCCTGGTTACGTATCACTAGCCTACCACTTACCAGAAGCCCAGGTATACTTGACTGAAGACTGGCTAAAGAAAATTAACCTAGACCTAGTTGAGACATTGAAAAGAATGCTAGTACCTGGAAAGAGTTTCAGAACTAGGCCATCAGGGGAATATGGCACTGCCACCTTAAGGACCCTTTACAGGTTAATTTCCTTGATGTTGAATAGGATTTTCGGGAGAGCCCACGATAAAAGTTTTAAGTTGGGTTGGGTTCTTATCATCTTTTATGTTGCAACCCAAGGGATTGTGTTCAACTGGGCGAACATTGTATCAAACAGCCTCTCGACCTGCATTGCTTCAGCATTGGGAGGGGTGTCCCAGAAAAAATTAGAGTTCTACATGAGCTCTATACTGATTGATTGCATACTATGCAGCCAACCCTTCCCAAACCTGAGGTGTATTTGGGACCGAGATAGAACACCAGTCTACTCAGCCTACAAGCCACTGTGGGCACATAAGTACCACAGTCACTATAGAGAAGTGTGTGAACACTTCATTATGCCATTATATACATTGATTTTCTTAAAGGAATGCAATTGCATGTTGGAAGAAGCGTTGTAGGTTATTGAAGAATATGTGGATTACTACTTAACAAAGGATGGACTGTATATCAGAATGTATGGATGCTCTAGAGCACCTTCAATACTTCCAAAATATGCCACTGATTATGTGGTACAGAAGGAGGTAGTCAGGCAGGTCTTCTTGGATGGCATAGGGAGCTTTTTATTTGAACATAGGAAGGCAACTTATCCTCCCTTACCATTCAGGTTGGGAAGCTATAAGTTCTCAAGAGTTAAGAAAGCTGATGAATTTGTAGAAGAATTGGGGAAGTTCCATTTTGGGGAAATAAATTTCCATAGGAATGATTCCCAGAATAAAGTGGCAGAACACTGCAGGGAGGCAAATGTACATTTTAAGTATACAAGCCACTGGGATAAAGACGAATCAATTTTCTGAAATGCAGAAAACATAACTGCATTAAAAAGAAGATTTAAAAATAAAATCACTACTAGAAATAGGAAAAGACAAGATGAGCAGAAAAAAGCAGAGGAAGAGGAAGCTAGGAAAAGAGATTAAGATGCTAGGAGACTAGCACGGGAGGCCGAAAGTTGGATTAGGAGCGAGGAAGAAAAAAAGAGGAAAGCTGAACAAGAAGCAGCTAGAAGTGTAGGAGAAGCTTCCAGGAGTGAAGAAGAAGAAAGGAAAAGGAAAGTGGATGAGGAACTTAGGAAGCAGGAAGCAGAAAGATTAGAACTGACAGGGTCCATGACAGAGCAACAAGCTTATGATCCTGTAGACATTCAGGTTCAGGATATGGGTAATCCTGATTTTCAAGACCCTGAGGCAGTTTCTAGTAGCCAATTAGGACATACTGTTGTTCATACCCTAAGACTGACCCCTTTTGAACAGAAGAAAGGGGAAGAGGTGCCAGAATTAAACACTATTTTTTTATGACAGGGAAACAAAAAGAATTGTGAAGAGGACCAAGAGGAAAGTCGAGACTAGGGGGCAGGCCGGGAGAATGATAAATGATACAACCATGGTGTATGGGACAAACAATGACCCAATATTTCACTATCAGAGCTGGAGCAGCATTGATCCATGCTCCTGAGGACAATGTGGATCGGATAATGACTGACCTTGAACAGTCAAAGAAATCTACTGCCTAACTAAAAGATACCCTAAGAAGGGAGAGAGAGGAAGTTAATAAATTGAAAAGGAAGTTTGAAGACATGCAACATGAAATAAAGTCTTCAAAAGCAGAGCTCCAGTTCCTCCAAATAGAGAAGAGATCTCTGGAGGTTGCCCAGGAAAGTCTAGAAAAATTGCAGCAGGAATGTCAGGGGCTAAGGGTTGAAAAGGATGGGTTGAAAACGATGTGTGAAAGTCTTCATACAGAAAAGGATTAGCTGCTAAGTAAGATAGGGGAGCCGGAGTTACAGAAAGCTACCTTGGAGGAGTCAGAGAGGAAATCTCAGGTGCAGACAGCATAGCTTAAAGAACAAGTTACTTCATTAGCAACAGCTCTAGAAGAAGCCAAGGAACAACAAGCAAACCTTCAGCCTTTCAAGGAGCCTGTTTTAGCACAAAGGAGCAAGATGCACAAGATGCATAAGCTGCAAGTATCCATAGAAAAAGAGAGGTGCAAGATTTTGCAGATAGACAATAGACTAGAAGAAATTTTGGAAACTTCTTCATATTTTGTGGACAGATCGTAGGACATTTTAGAAGTCCCGACGAGAAGAATGGCGAGATTAGAGGCCAGTGAGGAGATCCCTGCAGACCTGCCAACAAAAGATCACCAAGGCCTGAAACAAGACTACGACTTATTAGAATTTTCCATAAACACAGTCGAAGAATTTAAGAAGGCAGTAAAGAAGACAAAGGGAGCTTGTACATAATTCTGTAGGAGACTTTTGATTACTTACAATCGTTACCAGGTTGTTGTTGAACAAAGAATGGACACCTTTCTAGACCACAACCTATTTTTAGAGATGTTGCGGAGTAGATATCAGGAAGATGAACAAAGGATTCAACACATCAAGGCCCTAAACAAACAGACCCTGAGAAATGAGGTAGCTCATTCAGTGGTCAGTGTACAGTTGCTAGTGGATCAACTACACCTGATCTCAGCCAGGATCGAAGTAATAAGTAATCAGGCCACTAAATTTGAAATCAATATTCATTTTTTAGAACCTTCTAAGTTCGAAAACATTGCCTCAAAAGCTTTGGCATGGAAGAAGTTCTTGAACAGTCAAGCGGGGCCCTCCTCATAAATGCTTTATTTGTTTGTTTTTATTGTAATATATTGTAAATTCTATAAGCACTTAATGTAAGAAAAGTGTGGGAGGTGAAGCGTTGGGGAAGCCCAAGAGTCATTTGTGGGCAGCCCAACAGTTTGCTTTTGTATAAATATAGAAGAATTAGATAGGAGAGGGAATTTTTCCTGGAGAGACTTGTGAACTACTTGTTATAAGAGGAACTATTTCATTTTCAGATGTGTTTCATTAACTGTGAGATCGTTCTAACTTTTTGAACCTATGTTATTATTTGAATGTTCTCTGGTTTATTCTGTGATAATTTCCACTATGAGTAATGGATGTTTTAACAAATGATGAGCCAACTTGTTGTGCATATCTTTATTCATGTTTATGTGTTTTGATTCTAAGAATAGCTATTTGTGATTTATCTTAACATATGAACAATATTAAATTACTCATGAATTGATAATCTTGCTCCCTAGGGACAACTTAGTTAATATTGTTTTATAGTTGTGTGTGATTTAGATGTGAGAGAGTCTTAAGATGAGAGGTAAGAACCTGCGCATCACATTGTGACCACTCCTCGCATTCTTCATCAATTTGCATCTTAGATAGGCACTTGCATATCATACTTAAAGTCAAAATACAAAATATACACGGTGGACCGGGCCGCAACTAGTAAAACCCTTTGTTTTTGTTACTTGACCTACGGTAGTCGGACCACAAACCAGACAGATTCCCCATACCAAATAGTCATGGGCTAGTTGGGAACGTTGACTAGGGAGAATCCCTTGCTGTTGTTACCTGCAAATTTCTAGGCCTCAACAGACTAGAAGGGAATTCTGTTGTGACTTTGAAGTGGATCTACAAGATGAAGCATGCTGCATATGGTAACATTGAAAAACACAATTCAATGTTCGAGGCACGTGGCTTCTCCCAGAAAGATGGCATAGACTACAAGGAGACATTTGCACCCATAGCAATATACACTTCCATTAGATCTATACTTGCATTAGTTGCAATAATGAAATGGAAGGTACACCAAATGGACGTCAAGTCAACATTCTTGAATGGTGTAGTTGAAGAGAAAGTGTACGTGGAGTATCCATTTGTATTTGAGACACATGGAAATCTTCAAACACATTCGTTGGGACCATATGTTGTCATTCATATCACTGAAGGAGTTGCAATTCAGTTACGGAAGCTAGATGGTACACCTTTCAAGGGGTTAGTAAATGGAATTCAGCTAAATCCTTATCAGGATAGCCACACTTCGGTCGACTGATAGTTCAAAAAGAGAAGGGAAATTTAAAAAAAAAAATTGTAAGTGTAGTATATTGTCACAAGTTTATGCATGTTTCACAAAGTATAGAATGTTGTCATAGAATATAGGCCTGTCGTAAAAGAAGAATTGTTGTTGCAGATTATATGTCTATCGCAAGAAAATTGTTGTCTTATGTGACAATTGGCTAGCAGTTAATTTAAGGTAACAGGAGATTTCGACAACATAATTTTTTGTCACATATGCAATTAATGCACAATAAATATCGATGAACTAACAAACGTAGTGATGGTTTGATTGGTGGTTTCATTGAAATGATTAGAAAGATTGCTCCATGTGACAAAATTTTCTAGCCACCTTCTCCATTTCTTACATGACCGTGTGAGTGAATAAGTTCTTGCATGCATCAACCTATTTCAACTACGCACCAAAGCCGGGTCATTTCATTGTATCCATTTGAATAACTTATTGTGTTGTGTTGTCTGTCTGCAACACTGAGAATCAAAGTTGTTTTGTTCTAAGCATGGTCATTTTTGTTTCAAGCACTAGCATTATTCCAGAGTTAGGCATGGAGCTTCCGTCACCTACACCCGTTAGGGAAGAAAATACAGAAAATGTATCACAGCCGATGTCACCCGCAGAAGCTATGTCACAACCAATGGAATTCGTAGAAGCTAGTTCACGACCTGACCCATCAAGAAGAAAATAGACTGGATGAGGAACTTCTCGCAAACAAAGAACGATAATTCCTCATGACGTTGAAGCATCAGGATCCAGGTTAGCATCGTTGTTTCCTGGATATATTTCGCCAAGAACATATGAGGCACCACAGGTGAGGATTAACAAAAAAAAAGTATCTGCTAGTAAATCCAGCTATCTTGAGAGTCGAAAGGAGTACATGCGGCGACAAACATTTTTCTGAACTTAAAGAAAACAGGATTTGTAGACCATGATCCGTGAAAGAGGTATATGACCACTGTGCACGAGACAAAATATGGACCTCTACACTTGGTACCAATGGAATGGGTGAGAGGATTTCATAAATAAGTTTTATTGTCACTCATGTACATGCCACATTTTGGTCACACCGCAGAAGTGAATATGTGTGTCAAGCAGCTGCTTGTTTGCTTTCATGGAGGATACTTATGGTTGGATAGACAAATTTCAGTGGATGTCGATCTAATGGCCTCAGTAATTGGACTTCCTCTTGCAGGAGTTGACCCAATGCTCTTATTTACTAGGAAAGAACAAGATTTCAGCCTCGTTAACTGAATGAAAGAAAAATATGACTTGACAAGAGATACAAGAGGTTTTTTATCACCCCTATCAATGGCACTACCATTTAGTTTGCTCCAAAGGTATTATCAAGCAAACAACTAAGAAAGATGTGACCAAACCAATGTATGACGGGTACAATTGTTGCGATAGAACAGTGTGCTGCAAGCGTTCAAATGAACTAGTTGACCTACCTATTGAACGAATTACTCGACCAGTTCATTATCACCTATATACATGTGGAAGATAGTACTGAAGAAAAATGGGTTATATTGAAGGAGTATCACTTTTACATAATTGATGACAGGTGTCATGGCTTGCCTTTTGTTGAACACAACTTTTAATTGTTCTACAATCACCTAAAGGATAACAATATGTAGATGGAAGAACATTGGATTTGGTTTGATGGTAGTGCAGGGAAATTCAAAAATTCCCGTGTCTTCCAATGGTTGTGTATTCTCCACAAGAGGCACAAGGTGCCACATATTTGGAACTATTTTGAGAGCATACACAAAAAATGGGAACATGATGGAGCAGGGGCATGCATCAAGACTCCATTACATAGGAAAGAAATGAAGCTCACAACTATTTTTCTCATCAAAGATGCAAAGAAGATTGTTGAATGGTGTTCTTCAATGATGGGGCAGGGAGCTAGAAGGAAAGAATATCGATCATCTCAAAAATCACATGTACATAGATATTTTTGGGAGGTGGTCGATGTAGATCGATCAAACCTATATGAGTGCAATACTATCCAAGGAACTCGTGCATTCCATTAAGTTAGAATGCCAGACAATGTTATAGTTGAAATGTGGACAAGGAAACTCTCTTGTTTTTTTATCCATGCAATAGTGGTGAATGGGACAATTGTGAATCCACATATTGGGTTGACAGCTTGGATCATGTATCAATCCTCGTTGGTTGACAAATAACTATAGAATCATCCCATTTGGAGGAGGACTAGTCAAGTATTTCACCTGACTATGGCCACATATCAGATCTTGTACAACTGTGTTCGACTAATATGTTGATAACTTTGAAATGTTTGACAACTAGTTATGTTTATTTAGCTGACTCCTAGGTTAGCACTTTATTTTATGCGTGCACATAGACGCAATGGTTTCCCTGAGAGGTAATCAATGGCGCACTTACTGCTGGTTGACACGATGCTTGGATGGGAAGCAGACCCTCATTGTCTCATTAAGCTACTCTAAGGGCAATGATTTTCCAATTGGGTCGATGGTTCTCAAAGGGGAATATTTGACACAGGTTTCCCATGCACAAAATAAAAAAAGGTTATGTAATTGAATATTATAGACCAGGTCAAATTATATACCATTATACAAACTTAGTTATTGGCACAAACCTCCATGTACAAATGATTCCAATCAAGAACTCGTCAAAGTCATGATACTTCTTGCCTTAATCCGAGCACGAGAGGCTACATTATACCATTGGTGTTAGAGGTGATCCTGATGGTATAGGAAACTGACCACGGGTAGGTAGTCAGGTATGTGGTATGCATGGTATATGTGTACTATGATATAAGTATGTGATGTACATGTACATGTCATGATTTTGGTTTCATGGTCTCATTGATTATTTATAGCTTGATAGATTGATAAATTGCATAGACTTGTACAACTTGATAAATTGCATAAGATTCATCATGGATTTGTTATATTATATTCATACTTACATGACTCATGCCATATAGCTCTAGACCATTATCTAGCCCAATCCCAAACACCTATGAATTAAGAAAAATAACTTAATAACATGTATCTGAGACTCGTTTTAATGAATAAGTCCCTCTCATTAATTTTAAACAACCATACATTCACAAATCTACACATAGATTTACAAAGTTACTCATAGCCATTGTTTGAATAATGGAAAATATATGGCGAAAACATTGTGGTTTTCTTATTCATGGAGCATATTCAAAGAGTACATAAATGGATACAACATTAGCTTGAGATCAAATAAAAATTTGCTACAAAATGGAGATAAATGGATGTTAGAGAACCACAGAAAAAAGAAGGGGAAAATACTTCTCCAATGAGAAATTTGCTTTATTGTTGCACCCTCCTTGAGCAAGATTTCGACCCCAACTCAGAGATATGACTGCTCCACTGTGCCCTCCATCAAATATCAGTGATACTTGGCCATTTAAATAGCATTTATGAAGTTTGGATAGCCACAAGTGCACCCTCCTCAAGCAGAATCCACCACAAGCTTTGCACTCTCAGATACAACACAAATCACACTTCTATTAACTGGAAATCAAACACACCAACATGGATTCGACCCCACTACTGTAGATAAACATAAAAACCTACAATATATATGTATATATATATATAT
>LPNX010445405.1:114718-126099 GCA_001517045.1 Pseudotsuga menziesii
ACAATTGCAAGGGGCACATATCCCAATATATGAAAATCCACAAGATTTATATAAAATCGCAAAATATAAATGACCAAAATCCTCATCCTAATAGACATGCATCCTTCTTATAGACTTCAATGGGTCCTTCCCCTTCCTTCTAGAATTATCTCATAAGATATTTAATAAAATAGTAATAAATGTTATTTTTATGAGAGAATGAGTCATTAGAACAAATTTAAATCCTTTACTAATTTTATTTGACCCAATAGTACTTTACCCCATTTGGAAATTTGAATTAGCTATGCATAGTTAATATTTTGGGAAGTTACACCTTCATGTGGGCCCACCTTCATATCTACCACTCTTCCCGACTAAAAATAGGACCTAAAACATATCATAGGTTGTCATAAGTTTTCATAATCTATAACAAGACCTCATTTGTCATAATTTGTCATAAGATTGTCATAGATTGTCATAGATTTGCTATTCTTTTCTTAAGGGATTACAACCCATGAAATGCCTCTTCATGAAACTTCCCGGGAGTTACAAATTCGAATTTATGCCTTCATGATATCTTCTCCCACCTTAGAATTCAATTTTTAGGGAATTACAACTCATGTGCGCCCAAATCAACCTTCTTATGCACACTCCTTGTCCAAATTTGTAATGTTGCATCATTTCTCAATTTGGACATCAAACTATACAAGTATTTGACCCACATCACCACTTTGATAATTTTCCATTACTTTACCAAGTGGCTTAGTCTAATGCATACCCCTAGTCCAATGGAATGGTACATAGCAAAACTTTGGAGACATCACACATTGTATAGGCATTGAAGAAGTAGATGCATTACTTGATGCCTAAGGAATTTCTACTATTTACCGATCACCAAGCTCTGAGGTACTTGAATACTTGAACAAAGTTGAACTAGAGACATATGAAGTGAGTCAATTTTTTTACAGATTTACACCTTTGGGTTGAAACATAAGTTGGGGAAGACTAACAAGGTAGCCGACACATTGATTCAAATGGTCACATTATTGGGTATAACTATTGTTCAATCAACAAGGTTAGAGTCGATGAAGGCCGACGAGGATTTTTTTTATGCTTGGAATGTGTCGAAGAAACCATGGAGTGGAAACAAAACTCCATACCTAGACTACTTCATCTAAGAGGGATACATGTTTAGAGGACATCAGTTATGTATCCCTAGAGGATTATTGAGAGAGAACACTAGTACAAAATGAGTGATAAGTAACTAACAAAATGACCACTGGTCATAAATTAGCAGTCACTTACTACCCAACCAAATTTTCCATTTATCAATTGGTCATAAATTTATTGAATTGCTTCATGATTCGGTCATATATTTAGTCATTTATTTGGTCATTAATTGTCACTATTTGGTCGTTTATTTAGTCATTAATTATCGTTATTTGGTCATTAATTGTCTCTATTTGGTTAATTATTTTGTCATTAATTATAGTTGTGTGGTAGTACATTTACTCATTTATTTAGTCATTGATTGTTGTCAACCTATCATTTGATTAGTCATTGATTTATGTATATAGTGTAATGTCCCCATTTTAAATTATTGCATAGCAGGAAAATTCCATCAATCCTACTAGTTCCCTAGGTTGGGTGGAAACATTGGAAAGTTAATAAGGGAGCTAATAAATGGTGTTTAGACATAATAATGAATAAATATTTATTTAATGGATTTAATCAAATGAATGCAAGTGAAAAATGAAATGGCTATGGAGAATGGAGACACATAGAGACTATGGGGCCCACTCAAGCTAGAATTCCTATGTTAAATGACATCCTCCTCTTGCAATCTCGAATGTATGGGAAGCCTAATGTTTTTAGATGGATTATAAGGTTAATATACTTGTCCATATACTTCATAGGTCAAATTTTAGACTAATTGTAACTTACATGGGGAGAGGAAGAGCCAAATGGGAGTTTCATGGACACTTGGCTAGATTCTCCTTACATTTATGACATCTATGACACCAATGATGGAGATTCTATGACAGTTATGACACAATTCAGATCTGAAGGCTGAAATATGACATATTTGACATGTCAGGTCGAAATATACCATCTAATAGATCTATCATGTGATTTTGGGAAGCTCAATGGTATCCCACTTAAATTTGGGGAAGGTGGAAGGCTAGGAAAGAGGGGACACATGTCAATTCATGAGCACACACCCTAATTCAACTTGGATTGAGTTTGTGGATGGATTGGGAAACTTATAAGGCTAAGGAAGTTTATAAAATACAGGAATCAACCAAGATAATGGCCTTTTTATCATTTGTGAAATTTCTTGTTGTGAAGAGAGAGAGCTAGTGGATGACTAGTTCATGCCTTAGACAATTTCGAGGGTGAAAGATTCCCATCCTAGTTGGTGTTGGGAGAGGCCACTCGAGTATTTCAAGGAGATTCAATGGATTATTAGTTAGAGATTAAAGCTACAGAATCTTGTGGACACATCAAATTTCAGCTTGTTTTTCCTTTCATCTCGAGTTTTCTCACCATATTTCAGCTTCATGGAGTGAGGCGCACTTGGTGAGATATTCATCTATTTGAGGAAGCTTCTATTGCTCTAGTATTTTGTATTCTGATGTAAATGATCTGCTCTTTAAGTTTATAAATATCTCAGGTCAAAATTCCAATAAATCTCATGTATTATTGCTCAATAATGAAGAAACAATGCCATTTCCCCACTCCCTTGTTGTAAACTCTTGTAATCTTGATGAATTCGAATGGACGTGTAAATTATTGATGATTTATGAATGAATGGACTGTCAATAAATAATATTATGGGTTTCATGTTCAGTAACTGATAATTTGTGTCCATTGGGTCGAATTGCATAACCATTGGAGCAAACTACACCTCATTTCCCCAAGGGTCCAAAACTAGTTTTTAATATCTTATTGAAAAAAGTGATAAAAGCCATGGGATGTTGATTTGTTATGAAAATGAGTCTCTGATAATGTATTCTACACATTTCCCACTTCAATTTCAGAATTTTAGTGGGTTGATGCACATTTGGGAAGCCATTTCTTCCACTTATTCGGGGGGGATTTAAGCCCAAAATTGCCAATAAAATCCTCTATCTTGTTCAGAATTTAGTATAGACTTGAAGAAGTGTCTGGAGGGCCATAATACATCCCTTATCATAATAATTAAGTTATTATACCATTCATACACCTTCTCTGAATATATGGAAGCAATTGGGCTGATTTGGAGACCAAGACACTAAAACTAGTTAAGAGCCAAAATTTTGAAAAAATTGGAAAATTGGGCATTTTGGTAAAAATTAGAAAAAAAATGGTCATTACATATAGGGCACGGAGGAAGTGAACCACCAACCTTTTTCCAGTAAGGTAGGTATTCTTTCATTGAGGTAAAACCCTTAAATAAAGGACTAAGTAAAAATGGACTTTTAGAAACACATGAATTATGAAAAATCTAGAACTCGAAATGTAGAAATAAAAGCTATAGTATACCTCTAAGGAAAACATTTCCATATTATAGAAATTTGAATATAAACATTTCCTTTACAACCAACCTCTTCTTTATCAACCATGACTCTATATTTTCTAAATCACTCCACCTTTCTATCATTCTCTTTGTTGTTTTGTAAATCATTATCTTCCTTCCTATCACTAATTTTTTGTTTTGTAAATTTACTAATTTATAGTTTTACAAGAGGAGATTTAAGCCTAAAATTTCAACATCCTAATTTATCCTAATTTGTTGTCAAAACATGTGTAAAGGAATCCTCTAACATCTCCATCCAAGGATGTGAAGATTATGAGAAATCTCCCATATATACTCTATTATGATTATCATGATGTGAAGATTATGAGAAATCCAAGGTGCTCCAAAAACATGTTGGTGTGGTGATGCCCATAATACAATATAGAATAAAGAAACCTTACCACACCATTTCATTCATTGAATTGTTATATAAAAAAATATAATTAAAGTATTTAATATACAACCCGTAGGTTTTCAAACTCTTCCCCAAATTTAAAAATTTTGGTGAAATATTTTATGCTAAATATACTTCACTTATTCTTATCACATTTCTTATACACATTTTACATATTATTTTATGCGATATAAAATACACTCCATAGAAAAGAATAATTTCCTAAACTATTTAATACACACTTATATCTATTTAATTTCCCACATATATGTAAGGTTGATGATCTCTAAACTTATTTGTAAAGTTATGATCTCTAAGTGAATATGATACCCATCTTAATCATCATCATTATCCCAAGAAGGTATATTGTTGCTTTGTTACTAATCACACAAAAAGTGACAAAAAAACGAGATTCAAATAAACATGATGATGGACTTGGTTGAACTTTGAACCTTAAATTTGGAGGGTTGTAAGAAAATATGATATTTCACATATATTAAAACCAACACTTCAAATTACACGGTGTTGTTAATTTTTACTTCATCATACGAAATGCAACAAACAAAGAGATCCAACAAAACCTGGTGATCCACTTGGTTTGAACTTTGAATCCTTACCTTTGGAGGGTTGTAAGAAAATATGCGCTTTCATAGAGATTCAAACCAACACTTCAAATTACAGTAAAAAATACAACTTTCAAAGGTTGTTTTCTTGGATAGTGCACTAAATTTTGCGTATGCCTTATTTGGATTGATAATACTCTTGTGCAACAAAATTTGTTTATAAACAGATAGTGATTGAATGAAGACAACCATAGTCAATCTTGTTTATGAAGTACTACTCACAACATCATTACCTCATTGTTGGAATGTATGATTGTTGTTTGGTTGCTTAAACAAACATAGTTTAAAGATGTTTAAAATTTCTATTAGGAAAAATGACGTCTATAATGGATTTAGAATTTATCATTGTAATGCTTGTTCAAGCCCTCCACAGATTCTATTGTAACGTCCTCGACCCTCCGATCGGCGAAGAGGACGCAACCAAACCATAAAATACCTCCGGGCAACTAGCCCCATGAACAAGAACATGCATATAAAGCTGAAATAAATTGCTTAAAACATAAAATATGCTAAGATGCATAAAACATACACGGATGCATAGTTACTCAACATACAGCGGAAGCAACATATACATTCCAACATCAACATGTTCATCATGATTCATTAGACATTAGATAGTAAAATTAAATGCAGAAGCAAAATGGACAAGAACACTTATCTCATAAATATCTCGTCCCGCAACCAGCTACGTCGCTGCAACGTTCTACCCAACCATAGGCCAGCATGCTCATCAATCTCTCAGTAACATTGCCACCCCCGAGCTGGGCATGATTCCCCAAGGAGTAAGGGTCAAAGCAGGCTTACACATAGCCAAGGTTACACAAAACAGCCAAGTCAGCGCAGTTGGGTTTATCAGGCTGTCAAGGAGCTAGAAAAGGCTAAATGCTAAGTTGGTGGTCTCAATGGAGAGATAAGGATGCCTACACCAGAGCTAACCTGACTTCTAACACATCCACACACCCAACACTAGGAATCATTCCTTTCTCTACTTCGCAGTCCCTCAGGCCCTGACTTCCATTTCCAATACTCTTCAAGGGTTATGGAGAAGAAATCCAGTTGTCTAATTTTGTCTAAGTGGCTCCCAACACTAGGTTTCTCAAGCATACCCAGCCTCTAATCCTGCTCTAAACAGTCCGAAGACCAACCACTGCATACCGCAGTAAAACAAACAGTTCACAGCTCTATGAAGAAAATAAGATAACAGGGTGACAACCCAAAAAAAAAGGGAGAACACCGCTCAGTTCACACAAGAAAATTCAGAGTTGTTCTTGGCCCTAGCGTGGCCAAAACAACTTCGCGACACCCAAAATATGTTTACACATGCAGCAACCAAGACCAGGGAAGATCAACAACCCAATCCCATAATGAAACAATGGGAACCTTACACAGTCCGCAGATGGGGAAGAAGACGAATTCCTAGCATTGACAGGGAAAGCATATAAATAGCAGAACCATGTCTCTTAGGCCGATCCTCCAGCTCACTGCGTGAGATCACAGTCTTCCAACCCCTGCGTGAGGAAACCCATGCCGATTTTTGATCTGCGTGTGAGGATGAACAAAACGATGGGGAAATTCCCTCAACGATGCGTGAGGAAGCAGGATCTCCCTCTCTCTGCGTGAGGATTACCACAACAACTTGCAGTGGGAGGAAAAACCAGCCCTGTCCTGCGTGAGAGTGAGCCAGACCCCAAAACCTTCGAAGAAGTGGGATCGTGGGAGAGTGGAGTGAGTGTTTTCTTCTACCCCACGCGATGTGAAGAGGAAGAGTCCGCTGGTGGAGTGGGTATGTGGGCAAGGACTAACAGTCCTACCACACCCACCACTACTCAGTAATAACTGCTCCCACACAACAGAAATTAAATGGGTGTGTTAGGTCATGATTTTGTCTTCCTTAGTTTTATGCTTTTGTTTATGTTTTTGAAATTTGCTAATATTTTTACTTCTAGGAAATTTTGGTGTAAACGTTAATTTTGAGTTTATGCCTTTTAGTTTTCATCATTTTTTATTTTTCCTATTTTTAAAGCTTGCTTTTATAAATTTTGCTTAGAGTTCATTCTTGAAGGGTTCTACAAGGTGTATATTGATTAATGGTTTCAGTAATAACAATAGGATAAAGATTAATCATATAAACCAAGTCTTAAAACTAGATTAGTGATTAAATGACATGAAATTATGTGTTTGGAATTTCTTATAGCGCAAGAGCGAAATTAATGCACTAGCGCATTAAAAGAAAGTCGCGAGTGCCAAAAGAGTCATTTTTCAGTCCGATTTTTTTTGGGGTTTCATTCCTAAGGTGTTAACCATATCAATTATCACATTTGATACATGTCTTGCTAGGCTAATCATTGAAACAGATGTCTGGTCATCGTGTGAGGGAGATCGTGGAAATTGTATGCAAATTCATGGCAAATGATGACAGTGAGTGGGACGAGGTAGAATTTTTGGGAATAGGTTCCTAAGCTGAATATTACAAAGGCATTGAACGTCGTGGTGGAGACATATTGCTGAGAAATCAGATTTTTAACTGTTGAAGGAAGAATTAGGGCTTCCCAGTGGTGACAGTTCGAAGTGATCTGGACAGTTGAAGACAACTGGAACGTGCAATTCGACACCTAACCTTTCACAGGATCGACTTCCAGCACTTGTGTTAAGCTTTTGAACAGGTACCCCGCGTGACCTTTGATAGGGTTTGTTAAATTTGAGGGTTTTTCTAATAAAGCCTATAATGTCAAAATTTTAAGGAAGGAAATGAATTTACTCACTCAATAGACTTTGAATGATGAGATATTAATCAATATATCTAAGTATTCATCATTTGAGTTAGTAAAGTTCAGAGAAGAACTATTGGAGGTCCCTGAATCTGTGATCAGGTCAAATTGCTGAAAATTGGTACAAAAAATTTCCTAAACAAGTGATAGGGAAGACTGTGAGAGTTTGAAGATAAATAGACTGCCAAAACTGTGCAAATTTGAAGATAAATAGACTGTGAGATTACTGACAGGTGTTGCAAACCATACTGAAAATGAAGAAGAGTGGAAAAACTAATAGGGCCGAGCCCACTGATCTCAGTTGGATAGATAAATTTTCAGGATGTGCTGAGATATTTGAAAATGGAGGATGGTTGATATTTTTCAAGAAAATTGATGGATACAATGCCGAGGTCTCCCATAAGTTTGCTCAGTGTTATGACAAAGATACTGTATCTTTTGATACTTTGAAATTCAAATTGACCAAAGAGTTGGTAGCTGAGGCAACAGGGTTAAAAATGAGGGAGAACTTTGGTTTAAGAAAGTGTCATTCACCTTTAATGCACAAAGCTACCTACTGCCTGCTATATTTCCAGATTGGGGTAAGGGTGTGCCCATCCATAACTTCAGGTCTGAATGGGTAGAACCTATTAAGGTTTTACAAAGTTATATTACATGTGAAGGAAGGTATGCCTTTGTTTTTAAATACCATTTCAGGTTTCTTCAACACCTCAGTAATGAATCAAAGATGAACCTGCCCTTCTTCTTGTTAAAGAGCCTGCAGAAGATGTCTTGCAGAATCAAAGAACACCAAAATCATACTAGACAGTCCATTTTTCACCATGGACTTATCAAACTCATTATCAACAATGTTTTGTATAGTAAAGGAAAAACTCAGGAATATTTCCTTTTTTGGTCAGGGTTTCAGAATAGTCAAGAAGGAAAGTCTAATAGAAAGCAAGCTGATAAAGGACAGACCTTGATCAGAAAGCTAAGATAGAAAATAAAGGTTAAAGATGAAGACAGTGTCAAATTGGAGGAAGTTGCAGAGCCTGCAAAAGAAGATTGTGAGTCTAAACAACATCTAAATGACATTGAGAGCAAAGATTTGCAATCTGTTAATAAGGAGACCCAGTCTGTTCAGGATGAGGCACCAGCAGAGACATTTGTTGATGACAAGATTGTACTTTTAGAGAAAGTTTCAGGTGATGAAGAGGATACTAAAGTCCAAAAGTAAAGTCCAATTACAGTCTTGTCAGAGGATGAAACATACCTATTTGAGGAGGATAAACCTCCTGTTATTGATGAAACATAGGTTGGCACTAAAAAGGAATTTCATAGTCAGGAAGATGAGGTAGCAGTACCAAAGAAAAAGAAGCTAAAATTCATGGAATTTGCCTCAGTCACCCATCAAGGAAAAACTTTCAAAATGGTAGGGGAACTTGCTCCTGGGTGGAGACCAAAGACTAGACCTAGAAACAAGCTCAGGCTGAATATGAAGAAATTACTAAACCCTAAATTGAATAAAGAAGGATTAACTGTGATAGATGACTCCTCCTATGATGAAAAATTGGATGTTGATAAGGGTGACAGAAAAGGGAAAAGGCCAATCAAATCAGAAGGAGAATCCACCCTTACTGAAACTAAACTGTTTGATGTATTTTTAGAGATACGAAGTCAAATGTTAAAGGAACAACAAGAAGGTAATATAAAGGTTTCTCACTCAGAAAACAAGCTGATGGTTGATGAAAATGTTCCCTATGAAGCTGAGACTAAAGAAAACCTAATTTTCATGAAACTCCTACAGAATTGCTGCTAGAAGATGAAGAAATCTATAGGAGGCTAAACATTCCATG
The DNA here is from genome assembly GCA_001517045.1 of Pseudotsuga menziesii. Taxonomy (NCBI): domain Eukaryota; kingdom Viridiplantae; phylum Streptophyta; class Pinopsida; order Pinales; family Pinaceae; genus Pseudotsuga; species Pseudotsuga menziesii. Next base: position 123,877 of record LPNX010445405.1, read on the forward strand.
GCTTCCCAATGAGATGCAAAGTACAGCAGGAAATAAATCATTTGATTCATAAAAAGAGAATTTACAAAGAGCTGTAAAATAGTATAAATATCAGGTGGAATATATGCAGGAGACAAATGATGGCTTGGTTATGGCCAATAGAAGACTCAGAGAAGATCTGGATGAGGTGAATAGCCACTATTAGGAGATGATTGCAGTCTCAAAAGAGGCATTGAAAAGGAAAAGAAATACAGAGTCTCAATTTACAATGTTAAAACAAACCATAAAAGATCTACAACAACAAAATGAAGAACTCACTAGAAAGATGGTAGAGATGGAAGCAGAGCAACTGAAGGCTAGGAGAAAGGCCCAAGCCCTAGAAGGGATAGCCTTATTAGCAGAGGCAGGTAAAGATCTATGAAGCTTGTTAACACAATCAGTTATTAGTTATGTTTTTAAAGGATATTTCATTTTGTACTTATTATTTTGATAGAACTATTTCGATGAGTAGGCTGAAAAGAAGTTAGGGTTTAGTCTTTAACTGAATTTTGAAGGATAGTATTAAGGTATGTCACAAAGAGGACTAAGGGTTCGATTTTTTGGCTGGCAAGAGGAGGTCTTCAGACTTGTCTATAAGCTAAGTAAATGACTCTTATGTGTATATGAAATACTGATTATGAAATATATGCTCCATTTACCCTTCAGTTTGTTCTCTGGCTTCATTTATAGCTTGTTTTAGCTACTCAGTTGGTAATTTCATTGCTGGTTTAAAGTTTTTATGCTTGTAGTGCTTGCCATTTGTGGATGAACTTCATTATTGTTCTCTGTTAGATACATGGTTATTATATTATGCATCTCAGTTTTTCTATGCTTGTGATTTAGTTTTTATTTGGGTTATGAATGCATTCCCTCTTGTCATCAAACTTCACAACCAGAAAACCTTAAAAAACCCTAAAAACCATGTTTTGTTTTATTGAGATATTTGAGATTATGTTGGCTTGTTTTCTTGTAGTCTGGAAACAAGTTTTGGCATAAATAGGGTGGTTAACACATGGAAAACTCCCAATGACCCCCACGGGTTGGACAACCCCCCCCCTTAACCTTAGGAATCATGCCCTTTTCATTTAGCGTTGCACCGTCGTAGCTGGCTGTATATTTATTTAAATTGATGTGCATATTTACATGATGCAAAAAATATAATGTGCTGGATAACACGATATACCACCGGCAATGATCCCTATTGCCGAAACATACACAACCAAATTGATGGTGGGGCTTTTGCCTTTAGCTCCACACCACGATTAATTACAAGATATAAATCATGTACCTTTTAATGCAAACGGGGTCAAAACCGGGGTATTACAATCCCCTCCCCCTTGGAATAACACCATCCTCGGTGTTCCAATACATAGGAATGCATATACCATTTGCACAATCAAAATTTCAAAATTTTGCAGATCTGTCCCATGTTCAATTATTTACTTTGAACTTTCAGGACCAAGCCCCTCGACTTCCACGAGATTCTCCTGCTGGTTCTTAGCTTTCGACTCATCCCCAAGTCGAGGAACTTGTGGCTGCTACCCTCTTTATGTTCCCTTGTTGGGCAGTCCCAGCGTAAATGATGTCCTTCACATTTCCAACATTTCGCTGGCTGCTTCATCTTTACCTGCTCAACTTCCCTTGAGTCTTCATGTCTGGAACGTTTCTTAATGGATCGCTTAGAGGAATGTCCCATCATTGATCCACTTTCCTTGCCTTTATTGATTGCTCCCAGAAGGATTTTTACCTCCTTTTGCTAACAAATAGAGTCTTGCAAAATCTGGTGGTTCATCTCATTTTTCCTTTTCTGTATCTTGAGCATCTCTCCAAGATTCTCTTGGGTCTTGGCAATTGTTTGAAGGAGACGTCTAGCCAAGTCCAGCAGTTTCTGGTCAGTTGCCATGATCAATTTGCACCATTGGATTTCACTTTTCTCACCTGTGAAATGCACCATTGCGTCAGACCAAGCATAATATAGGCTTTAAAATCAGTCAATTAATTGCCCAAATGGCATGACAGTCCAAGTCTCATCAAGGAGAATCTCATACTTTTCATGCCTTCCCGACAGGCACATGAGCTCATTCATGTCCATTCTTGGGCAGGGAATTAACTATTCGAGCATTCACAATTTACTTTAAGCAAATACACATCTATTTTCAGTCATACATGCATTCAACAATCTTTTGTTTTCACAATGCATATATA